>RJWJ010039956.1:0-14217 GCA_004363605.1 Indri indri | reverse complement strand
GTCAAAAATCCCAATGTTCACTTGTCACCCCCATAATTCCAGTTTGGCTTTGAATGCAGCCACTTTATCTGCCGACTTGAACGCAGTTGTTATTCTCCCCAGAAGTGACAGATTGAGTTCATTGAACAGGTTGAATATGTCACACAAGTAAGCAAGTTTTGCAACCCATTCTGTGTCACTGAAATGTGCTGCCAGTGGCAACTGTTTTTCTAAAAGAAAGCTCTGGAGTGGCTCTCATAACTCAAAAACTCTGGCCCGTGATCTACCTTTAGGAAGCCATCTCACTTCTGTGTGTAAGAGAAGACATGTGTGCTCTGCGTCCATCTCCACACAGAGCTGCGCAAACAGATGTGAGTTAAGGGCATGTACTTTAATGTGGTTGATAACGTGCCACCTTTTGAACTGCAGCCTCTCCTAAAAGTGCACAGAAAATATCCTTAGCAGAAGGCAGGATCAACTCTTCAGCAATAGTAAAGGCCTTCTTAGCTTTAGCAATGTGGTTAGCCACTAAGAATGATGCTCTCAGTGCAGACACATTTGATGAAGCCATGGCCTTCAATAATTGCTTCTGTTCCTCGTGTTCATGTTTTGTTTCTTTCGAAAAACTCCAATGGCTTGTCTTTTAATGCAGGGTGCTTGGTCTCTATGTGGCACAGTAGTTTTGAAGGTTTCAAGGCTTCACTGAATAGCCGGTCACCACATGTTATACCATGCAGGCTTGAAGAATGTGAATCCCCTGTTGCAATGAACTCATATTTTAAGTAGGACTCTTGGTATTTTCTTTTAACTGCAGCTTTGATTTTGTTGGCAGTCTTAGAGTCTTCTGCTATCTCATCATTGGTCTTTCCCCCTTTTCAAAGAAGCTCTTCAGTGATATTTGTTTTTTACTCATTTTTGCTTGGATTAGCTTGTGGGCTTACCAAAACTGTGACTGAGACAAGTACACAGTGCAGGAAAGAGGCGCAGATGGAAGTGGTAAATAACATAATAGGTGGGCCACACATGAACTGAAATAAATGTTGGATTCTGACTTAAAACCTGCCACCAGATGCAGCTTAATTGTCATTTGTTACTCACTGATAGGGATTGATATGAGTCTGGAAGCAATCGATTTACTATGGTCTCTGTGCAGTCAAACCTCTCTGCTAATGATAATCTGTAATTGCGCCACTCCCCAGCACTAGCATTACCACCTCGGCTCCACCTCAGATCATCAGGCATTAGATTCTCATAAGATCCTCACATGCGCAGTTTACAGCAGGGTTCACACTCCTATGAGAATCTAATGCCGCTGCTGATCTGACAGGAGGCAGAGCTCAGGTGGTGATGCAAGCAATGGGGAGTGGCTGTAAATACAGATGAAGCCTCCCTCACTTGCCCGCCACTCACCTCCTGCTGTGCAGCCTGGTTCCTAACAAGCCACAGACCAGTCTGCAACCCAGGGGTTGGGGACTGCAGATGTAGCATTTTCTGAAGTATGGTCCTCACCTACAAGGTACTGTGAAGAAAATAAATATTGGGGTTGAGGGCATTGTTCCTGTGTTTAAAAATGGTCATTAATTTCTTAATATTCTAGCACTTTGAGAGTCACAATGTACCGTATCATGTTAAAGGCTCTAAGAAATTCTACTGAAAATAAACCTATTTAGCCTTGTTATCTTAATGTTTAGCCCAGTTGTTGATGAATTAATTTAACATGGAATCAATTTTATGTATGACAGACACTTAATAACCTCCCAAGGAAAGCACTGGGGAAATGCTATTGGAGTAGAAGCTCGGGAGCTGCGGGTTCTTGTCATGACTCATAGTTACTGACCTCATGTCCTTGGGCCTAAAGCCCTAGCTTTCCTGTCTCTAAAATGAGTTGTTAGTGCTGGATTTCATTTCATCTTTAGCACTGTCATGCCTTATGATCCATGGAATTGGGAGCATGCTCCAACAGTATTTGCAAGTATGGTAGCATGGTGGACGTTACTCCACCCCAGTACCCAGTTCTCCTTTCCTTTCTGCGTAGAGGGGAGACTATGCCTCCCAGCACTTAGCGGGTAGGGAGCATGTGTCTAGTTCTGCCTAATGAAATACAACTAATGAATAATGGGATGAGATGTGGCATTTCCAGGCTGAGCCAGTGAAAATCTCTGCATCATACTCCAAGTCTCTTTTTGCTCTGTCCCAGGGATCCTGGAGCAAGTCTCCCATGGAGATGGTGGAGCTACAATACTGAGGTAGCGTGGACTGCTGAATCACTGGCCCGGCGGCAGCCCTGGGGAGTTGCCTGGACTTCCAGCTGACTTTGTATTAGTGAGAAATAACTTGAGGTGTTAAATCACTGAGATTTGGGGGGTTGTTTGTTACCACAGCGTTAGCCTGCCTCTGCTGACTAATAAAGTAAGGCAACTGCTTTGAATTATAAAAACATCTGATCCCAATTTTAATTGTCATCTGAACCCATGTTTTATATGCCTTTTGGTTCTTGCAATTAAAAGATTATCATAAATGAAATATACTAATCCTTTTAACTTCAAATACTGTTATTCAGGTCTCTATTTTAAGTGCCAAATTTCAGGAAGAAAAGAATAATACCATGCCTTGGGGCTGTCACTCCTGACTTCCAAGGAGTTCAGATTGCTTTCGCACATGTTATCCAATTTATGCTCCTACAGTCCAGAGTTGTAGAGAAAGAAAGAAATTATCTTGCCTGTTTTACCAAGAGCAAGGTGCAATGCTCAGGGAAGGTAGGTAGTTTCTTCAGTCCCCATAGAGAACAGATTTTATAATTATGTTTCCACCTCACACAGTCCAGAGCTCTACGTACTCATTCTTGATTTTGCACCAATACACTGCCTTGTGAAATTTCCTCTTCAAATTCCCACAGCAATTTCTCTGACCCTCTCTGGTGGAATGATTTCTTTGTTTAAAATTTTAATTTTTACAATCTTATGGAGCCCCTGCAATGTGAAGAATAAAGTTTCTGGCAATGAGATGGGTCAGCAGCTGAAGAACAGAAGGTAGGGGAAAGATACACAAATGAAAGTTAATCTCTTAGCCCACCAGTGGAGTAGAGCTGAAGGAGGTGGGTGGAGAGGAAGTCAACAATGCACAATAATACAAGGGCTTGAAATGAAGAACTTATCAGACTGAACTTGGAATTCATCACCCTGCAGGACCCCATGCAAAACTCTGTTTTAGATTATGAGAGACATTGCTTTTAAATTTAGTCGCTCAGACCTGATTAGTGGTAGAATGTTTTCCCAGGTATGAAGCTATAAGAGGCCTCATCTCCCTTATTGTGCTTTACCCAGTAGATGGAATATAATAGTTAATTAATGAATGAATAGAGATCGAGGAGAGGAGGCGGGAGAGAGCGAGGAAGGAAGGAAGGAAGGAAGGAAGGAAGGAAGGAAGGAAGGGAGGGAGGGAGGGAGGAAGGAAGGAAGGAAGGAAGGAAGGAAGGAAGGAAGGAAGGAAGGAAGGAAGGAAGGAAGGAAGGAAGGAATCTGGCTTTATAGTGTGTTTTCAGTCTGGGCTCAGTATTTAAAATATTTGCAACTTCAACTCTTCCCCCACACCTGGAGTGATCAACTAGAGTAAACTCAGGAAGAAAAGAGAAGATATTGTATCCATGAAATAAAAAGAGGGTGCCAGGAAGAAGAGAGAGAGAGACAAAGAGAGAGGTGGAAGGAAGGAGGGTGGGAGGGGAAAGGGAACAGCCACAGAATAATAAAGATCATTTAGAAATGAGTATATGATCACCAAATAAAAAGTGAATTAAAATATTCAAAGATAAGTCAAGGAAATTACTAAGGTCGTATAAGAAAAAGATTACAAAATATAAAAAATAGAGGGAAAATGATTAGATAATAAGTTCAATCAAGACGGTCCACCATTCAACCAAAGATATCCAGAAAGAGAAAAAAAAAAGAAAATAGTGGGGGAAAAAAAATCACCAAATAAATTATTCAAGGAACTATCCTCAACCTGAAGGGCATGTGACTCTAGACTGATGCAACCTAGGGGCCACCAGCTGCCCAGGCATGGCTGATACTGAAAATATTCAACATCTGTACAACATGGGCACTGTTTTAAATTGTCACAGGGAAGCTACTGTAAGACAGAGATCGGCGTTCAGAATGTTTATTAAGGAGTGCTCCTGGATTCAGTATCTGTAGAACAGAAATGAAGGAGGCAGAATTGGGGGAAAGAAAATGTCACAGAAAAATAGTCAAAATATTTGAAAGCTGCTAGAGAACGGAACTAGAATGCAATGGGAGAGAGCAGGAGATTACTGGCTTTCATCCTAAGGCTTAAAGATATCACTGGCTTTTTAAAAATTTAAACTATGAGCATATTTTAATTTGGTAAATAAAAATAAATTTATAAACAAATATATTAAGTACAAACATATTTTAGGCACTGCCTTAGGGGAGAAGAATACGAAGATGAATAAAGACCAGAATGAAGACCTGACTTCAAATTCTTACAACCTGATAGAATCTAGGACATGGCCCCCAGGAAGGTTTTTTTTTTTTTTTATTTAATTGCTTTTATAATAAATTTGTCTTGTTAGAGTTTATCTCTTCTTACTGAAATGGAAGGGAGTTCTGATTAATTGAAGTTTCTGATTAACTAGGTTTTAATTACTCAGAAGAAATTCTCCCTCCACTTCTGCCTCTCTTCACTTTTCCCTGTAACTTCCCCTGTACATCAGACCCATCTTCCACGGCAGGCACAGAAGGGAGAACTGACCCTGCCCTTTTACTCAAAATGAGGAGACCTGAGAAAGCAGCGGGATTCAATTCCAGGTGAGCTCGGAGGAACAGGCAGTGGGGGTGGCTCTGCTGCTCGCCTGCTGCTGCTTAGCAAGCTGGCCTCGCTGGCCAGGAGCTGGCAAACTGCCTCTGGGTCCAAGCCACTGATCACATTTAAAGTGTTATGCTTGAAACCCAGAGAAAGAGAGGAATGTACTCATTGGAAGATACGTTTTCGCCATAAAAACTTCTGAGAAAGTATAAGCTGTAAACTAGTTAGCATTTTTCCTTTAAGCAGCTGGTCAGACGTAAAAGTGAGCTGGTGACGGCTCTTGTAAATACTATTTCCATGGCAGAGCAGTTGCAGAAGCACAAACAACTGTGTAAACGCCAACAGCTAGCCAGCTAAAGGAGATAACCTTTGCCTTTGATTTTGCTCGGGGCAGCATATAGTCTGAAATGGAAAACTGTCTGCTAGAAGGCAGAAAAGTTGGATTTTGAAGCTTGCATATCCCCAGAAAATTTACTTCTCCAGGAATTCAGTGGTTTAGCAGTCTGGCTTTCGGCAACTGCTGCAAAGAAGAAAACACTAATATTTATATTGCTTTCAATTTACAGAGATTTTTGGAGTTCACCAAGTGTCATGCAAATAAAGACTCCAGATCAACGGTTCTCACATTAGAAATAGGGAATAATAAAAAATATTAATGGCCAGGCCCCACCCATACCAATGAAACTAGAATCACTTGGGGTGAGGCTTTGCCATTGGTATTTTTTAATAAGCATCCCAGGTAATTCTAATGTGGTTAGCACCGTCTGAGGCAATGTGAAGAATGGGAAGCATTGTATGATGGAAAAGGCTGGGAACTAGGAACACGTCAGTCCTCCATTTATTGGCTGCATGACCTTGGGCCAGAAACTTGGTCTCTTTAAGTCTTGATTTCTTCATTTGCAAAATAAGGATGAAAATCCTCTCATCCTTTATAGGGAATTTTAAGGCTCAGGAGTGGTCCTCTGAAAACATTTTGTGAACTATGGTGCTGTGATTAAATATCAGCTGTGAGGTTATTGTGACTCTAGTTCTAAAACACAGACGTCAAGCAAGAGAGCAAAGCAAAGCTCACAGCCAGCCTGACAGCTGGAGTCTCTGGATGGCCAACATTTACTGAAGAAAAACTCTCAAGACATAATATTATGGTCATCAAAACCTAAACGCTGGACCAGCTGTAAGAGTAGAACTTTAAGAAGCAGCAAGAAGAAAGAAAAAAATTAGGAAGAAGGAAGCCACAAGACCTCCATGGTCCCTCTAAAATCCCAGCTCAGGAAACTAGTATATTTTGTTTCAGTTTAGGCCGGCCCTGTTCTTTGACTACTGTATTCATACTATGATGTAGGTAAACTGCTTCACACAGAGTAAACAGTTAAATGTTCATTAGAATACTGTCTAATATCTCAATACGAAGAAATAGTCTCATTATACGGCTGAGTCTATATACACAGGCACAGTTTGAACCCTATGGATGAAAAGAAGCAGAGGAAACAAGGGTGCATTAGCCACGAAGGATATGAGACCAAAGGTCTGGCCACAGAGGCTGAACCACTGAGTTATTATTAACCACTAGCCCAGACTGTCCAGGATATAGGACTGTATCTGCACAAAGCTCCCCTTACCCAGTGGAACCAAGCCCTCAGCCTCTAGATGTAATCTGCTGGGTTCCTGGCAATCACTGCGTTGTAACTGGTGTTTAAGAGGGAACTCTGGGGGACATTTTCTGGAGGAGATGAGGTCTGAGCTGAATCTTGAAGGTAGACAAGATGGAACAGGCAGAACAAGGAGGACATTGTAAGGAAGCAAACACCATGACTAAAGGGAAAACTGAAGGCAGAAATAAAACGACGTTAATTGTAATTTATTTTCAGACAAGAAGAGCCAGATTATGTAGGAGTGGGAGTAGTCCTAGGAGAGGCCAGTATAACAGTGCATTTTTCTCTACCCATTCCTGAGTGTAGATGACTTCCGATGTAGTTGGTTGGAGAGATTCATGATTTTTAGAGGAGAATGAACAGACAGCCTTTACTGTAATGGCATAAACTTAGTGTCTATTCATTCAACTTCTATTCATTCCACAAGTTTTGGGGGGTTTTGGGGGTTTATTTTGGTTTTTTTGTTTGTTTGTTTGTTTGTTTTTTAGGATCTTCTATTGAGTGAGGCATTGTGCTAAGTATAGAGAACTCATTGCCGGAAAGTTCATGATTCCTATCCTCAAGCAGTTTACAATAATCCTGCCATTGAGAAAGCAAAGCACAGGAAAGTGGACTGGACAAGCTGTGTGACCTTGGACAAGTGACTCACCTTCCTGGAGCCACAGATTGCAAAATTTTTCAGTGGGGTAGTATTTATAACCACCTCAATGAGTGGTTAGTAAGATAATTCTTATAAAGCACTCGGCACAATGCCAGACACGTAATAAGCACTTTATAAATATTAATGATTATTACTGTATTCCTAACCACATCACTGGGAGCTTGGTCAGGGCAAGAAAAAGGAAGGGATATGTTATTGCCTGGGGCCAAGACCCTGTTAGCACTCAATCAGCAGGCAAATGAACATGCCTCTGGCTGGAGTTCACGACTCTGACCTTGCCACTTCAACTTCTAAGCTCCCTGAGAGCTGTACTCTCAGAGTCGATGAAATGCAACTGGTCATGCTCACAGTTTAAACCTACCGGTCCCCTGCCACATGCCTGACACATGTGTTCCCACTGTAAATAATCATGCATGAAAAAGAAAAGATGATGGTTGTTGCCTTTCCATTGGAAGGGATGGAGTAACCTACAATGCAGACATTGTCATTTACAAAAAGTAAAAGGAACCCTTGGACTGCTCATGCCGGAGTGTTTCCACTTGGACACGGCAGCTGTGGGCCAGATGGTCACTGTGGGCAGATTGGGGCTGGGAATCTAAGCACGGCTTGTGTGATGAGAAGGAGAAAATGCAAAACAAAACTTGCTTTCCTTTGGAAAATATTACCTCAGCTTGCAGAGGGAATTTACCTCATCAGTAACCGCAGTCAAAGTGATGGTGATTAGCAAGAGAAAATGAAGATGAGCCTCCCCCTCCTTATCCTCAAACAAAGAAAACCTGTGGAGTCCCTGCAGTGCTCCTATTCCCGGCTCTGAGCCAGGTGATGGGCTGGATTCAGTCTCAGATGATTCAAAGGGTGATCTTAGGATTCAGTGCCTTTGGTGTATGGAGATTTGGCTTCCTTAATGGAAAAGTTCTTTTAAGAGATTTAGACCTATTCGAGGCTGACATTTTTGGCCTCACCTTAATGATCAGGTTTATCTGAGAACTCCTTAAGGCCAAGAACCCCATCTTAGTAACTTTCGTAGGACTGACACTTACTATGTGTTCAGTAGATGAGGACTGTGTGTGTGTGTGTGTGTGTGTGTGTGTGGCAATGAGAGGAAGAAAAAGAAACAAATGAAGGAGAAGGAAAAGTGAAGAAGAAGGCAAGAAGGATATTGGAAAGAGGAAGAAGAAGGGAGCAAAGGGATGAAGAAGGTAGATTTGGCACGGAAGACAGAGGCAGGTAGGGGCACAGACTTCTCCACAGATGTCAACATGCGTAAGTTTCAGCCTTCTCAGCAGATGATTAAAGAGAAGACGGTACAACTGTACCTCTCAGAAGATATCAGTGCAAATGATCATTATATAGACATGAGTCCCAGAAACTGGGGAGAACAAGGCTGTAAAACAATAAGAAAATCTTGCGAATGAGCCTGATCTTTATACCTGAATTGACTGAGATCACCTAGAAGTGACTAGATCGAGTGACCTGTGGCAAATAGAGAGTCAGGATAGAAAGTCAATTATAGGAAAAATAAAGCCAGTTTTTGCATACTCAAAGTTTTTACATCAACTAGATGCTCCATAAAATGTTTTCAATTTAATTAAGTTGGACAAGTATTTGTTGAGAGCCTGACATTATATTTGAAGAACCATATTCTTTCCATGTGCAAAATTTTGTTGCTTTGAGTTGGGAGTGAAATTGACCAGGGGGCCTCTTGGTAGTGATTAAGACATTTGCTTTTCTAAGACAGGGTCTACAAAAGACAATCTCTCAAATGCCTTCCAGCTATGGGGATAACAATTACAGGGTTTCTGTATCGTAATGATACCATGTACCTACATAGCACTTTTCCACTACAAAATGTGCAATTGGCATTATTATCCTCTTACTAAAGAAAGGGGAAAATGGAGAGCAGAGAGTTTAATGAATTAATAAGTGACTTTCTGAAGACAGTTTACTCTGGGAACTAAACCCTTGTTTTTTTGTTTGCTTGTTTTGCGACAGGGTCTCACTCTGTGTCCCAGGCTGGAGTACAGTGGCATGATCATAGCCCACTGCAGCCTTGAACTCCTAGAAACCCCCTCACCTCAGCTTTCCAAGTAGCTAGGACTATAGGCATGTGTCACCATGCCTGGCTAATTTTTAATAAAGATGGGGTCTCACTATGTTGCCCAGGCTGGTCTTGAACTCCTGGCCTCAACTATGCTTCTGCCTCAGCCTTTCAAAGTGCTGGATTATAGGTATGAACTTCCATGCCTGGCCCAAACCTTTGTTTTTTTAAAGTCAAGGGTACTGCCTTTCTGGTCCATCACATCTTTTACTCATGGATAGTTTATGGGCTTATTTTACAGGTTCACAAATTAGATTTTAACAGTTCAGAGATGACTAGGTTCTGGAAGATGGATTTGCTAACCCCATTCACAAAAGACTAACTTCAGCTGGGTGGTAGAGAAGAAATCCCTGGTTCCAGAATGAAGGACAATTATCTGCTCAGGAAATGCTGGAGTTATCTAGGAAACACTAATTCCTTGGACTATGTTTAGGTTTCAGGACAAAAAAATAATGGAGGCAGAGCGACAGTCTATGTGAATGTGGCCAATATGATTGGAAAATGTGAGTTTTAAGTTAAACAGTACTCTTTAACCACAAGATTATTCAGAGCTTTTAATATGCTGATGTTTCTTCTAGAGGAGTAACCATTTGCAACATTATTCAAATGTACTTAGGCATAAAACACCATTTCAAGGAGCATCTATAAGTTTTCATCTTTAAGAAAGGGAAACTTAGATCAAGAGGTGTTGCATGTTTTTAAGCATTGGTTCCCTCAAGCTATGGGATGCTGATAAATTGATATTCTCTTCTCCAGGGCCAAAGGTACAGTGCCTAGAAACCGCTATCCTCATCCCTTGAAAGAGTGGAGATGTATTAGTATATTTTTACACCTTGATTCTGTGCTATGTACCATACCAGCTGCCACTCTTCTCTTAATATAATGGTTTCCTGTGGACAATATGACCCAGCTGAGAGGCTTCCCATTTTGTTTACATCAACTACAATTCCTTTATGCTAAGGTTAATAATAATAATAATTATAATGATAAAAATATTTAAAGATACTATTTATTGAGTGTTCATTATTTGCTAAACACCACACCAAGTGTGCTATTTAATGAATTCCTCAAATAGCTACTACTTTTTTACCATTTTACAAAGGAGAAACTAAGGGTCAGAGAGGTAAAGTTATTCTCCCAAGATCACACAGCTAGGAAGAGATAAATTCGGAATTCTGATCAAGTATGTTTTACTCAGGTACCCAGTTATTAACTAGAACAATTTTAGATCTCTATGTCTTTGATCACCTTAACTGGACCTGGGAGATAGATAAATGTTATTGATAAAGAGAGTGAACCTACTCATAATTAAGGTCTAGCCCTCAAGGTTGGGCCAGAGAAGTTTATGAACATGTCCGTCATGCTGCACAGTGAGAGGCAAGATCATCCCTTAGAATCATGGAGGTCAGGATGGGAGAAGAGAAAGCAGAGACAATGAAGGTGACCAAAAGCATACCTCTAGAATTAACCAAATCCTTTTCAATACTTAGCAGACAAAGGAGAAGCATAATCAGAGATTGGAGAGCCAGCAAAGAGAGGCCTTTCTCTGATACATCTCATAATCTTCATTAGCCTTCTCATTCCCAAACATTGGAGTTGACCCAAATTGTACAGAGACTATATTTTTTAAGCCAAAGTTTGGAAGAGGTATTTTGACAAAGACTTTGTCTCTTCTTGGCAAGTTAATATTTTTTGAAGTCTGTAAGGTTGTAAACATCGAATCACACTGAGCCTTCTCTTTTACGTATATATGTAAGTGTGTATGTATGTATTTTCCATGCTACCTTTATAATAGAGATTTAAAGCACCCATTTATTTTTAACAATTGCATGTACTGAAAATAATAGAATTGTATGGAATTGAAATCATCACATTTCTATATTATTTGTAGTTCCCTACAGAATTATCAACACTTACGCTGTTCTCTTGTTTCGTAAAGCATAAATTTGATCAACTGTCTCTGATGATTTTTTGACATAGTTTGTTACTTAAACCAAAAAAATAAGCAAAAGACCCAGAGATTTTGGACTTGGGCTTATATCTATACTGGAACTACATGATATGCAGCACGTAGCATATGATGTAGTGGACATGGTGATGTGTTGTCAATCCCCTCTCATCAGAGAGCCTTCAGCTGTCTGTTCCTTCAGGGATAATCTCAGTTGCAGAGAGCCATCTTGTCCAAGATCATTTCCCTCCTGGGAGAGCTCAGATACAATGATTAATCAGGGTGGGGGATAAAGGCCTGTGCATTTCAGCTGGGACAACTCTGATGGGCTATTTTAGCTCCCAGCATCCCCATGGGTGGCCAAGACTGTTGTGGGGCCTGCACTGCAGCTCAGCTCTTCCCTCCGTCCAGTCCTGCATTCTTGCCTTTCCTTCATTGATCCCATAATAAACATCCTCTCTGCTAAACTCTGTATCAGAGTGTGTTTCCCAGAGAACCCGGCCTGTGACTTTTGACTACAATATAAGCTTCTTGAAGGCACAGATCTTTGTTTATCTTGTTCATCCATGCTAATATACTCCCCGTGCCTAGAACAGTATCTGGAAAATACTATATGCTTAATAAATATTTTACCATTAAATAAGGCTTTATCTACATGGTATACAGTACCCAGGAACAAAGTAAGATATTTGCAAAAGCAGGGAGAAATTTCTAAGCCAAGTGGCTACTTACGGTTTTTACTGTGAACTAGCCAACCCAGAGAAGCAGAATTGTCAAGGTGGTATATGATCCAGCCAACCACTTCATTCATTCTTTCAACATTTATTGACAGTCTACTACATGTCAGGTACTAAGTAGAGGAAAAAGATAAAGAACAGTGCCTTCTCTCAAGCAACTCACCAATTATTTGTGGAAAGAAATAAAGAAATCGGTGATTACAGCATAGTATAATACGAAGTACAATAATAGAGTGTGAACACAAGGGACTGTCAGAGCACGTGGTGAAAACAAAACAAAACAATAAACCTGGCCTTAGACAGAATAAAGAAGTCTTCTCAGAGAAAGTGACAGCTAAGTGTTGATTTGGTGAGAGTATGGTATGCCATTAAGAGAGCAGACTGCAGTCCAACTGGGTTCAGATCTGCTGTGTGGTACACACAGGAGGCAATGAATGGACAGGTTATTTAAACTCTACCTCAGTAATCTTTAAAACTGGGAAAATGAAAGGATTATGAGGGTTGAGTCCACATCTATGAAGCACTGAGATTATCATCTGCCCAACAGTCACCTCTCACAAAGTGTTAATTAATAGGTAAAAGTTAAGTAGATAAATAGGATTATTCCAGTAGGGTGGCACTTTCCAGAGAGAGAGCAGTAAGTATTAAGGCCAGAGACGTAAGTGGAGCCTCCAGGGATCTAAAGGTCATGCAGGTTGTTTAGGGCAGTAACGACAAGGGAATGAATGGAAGAGACTAGAGAGAAGTGGGGTAGCTTGACAGACCGTGACGAATGCCATCTCCTGAGAGCAGATACACATCCACCAGGGCTAGGTCATAAATTTCTCTAGAGGAAGGGTCTGCTGAAAAGTCCTAGTGCTTCATGTCTAAAACCCAATAATATATTTCCCCTTAAAATGTAAGTAAATTGGATCAAATCTGAAATACTTAGCAAATGTCACAGTCATACGACTATTGGAGCTTCTGTGAATGGATAACTTGAATCTATAGGCTAAAAGAGAACAAGAAAATTCCTTTCCCATAGAATTTTCTTTGCCTCTCTGAAGGCAATCATTGAGTGCAAGGTCACTATTATCTCTAAGGAAAAAAAAAACAATGTGGTATCTGGAATATTTCATTTTATACGTTTGTATATGATTATGGCATGAGTAGATTAGCGTCAAATGTTCTGGAAATGTTTACTTAATCCCAGATGTTTTAAGATGATGAACACATTTGATTCAGAAATAAGGAGAAATCACTAACTACAGTTAAGGAAACAAGATCAACTTCCTTCTTTCTTGGTGATGTCTCAATGGTATATCCATCACCTTTCCTCCTTGCAAAATGTAAACTATATATACCCCATTCCATTTTGACTGTCTCAAAATGCTAGGCTTTCTAGTTAATGTGGATCTAGTAAAATCACAGTTAAATAAAACATTGTGGCTGGCTTTAACTGCATTTTACAAACAATTAACCTCTGACAAATATGAATAACTGAACCAGTGTCTCCCAACACACTGATGAAGGATATGCTAGAAATGCTGAGATTACAAACAACCTTCTCTGTGAGCTATAGATGTGTTTTATCATTTTGCCTCAATATAAAACAGATAGCAAATCAGTGTCTTGAAAAACATAGCAGTTGGGCAGAAGTGGATATATAGATTTTTCCAGATAAACAAAATATATAGTCCATTTGCAAGGCAGATTCAAAGGGGCTTACGTGATTCATGAATTATCTTGAGAGCTGAACATTAAACTTTAGATAGAAAAGTCCAACATTCTTTCCCTTTGCAGAGTCCCCAAGTCATGGCCAAGGCCTCCTTTATTCTGCCTTGCAGAGCCTTCTAGGATTCACTTAATGAGGATGACTTTCAACGGAATGATATAGAATCCCTGTCACGATGTCTGAGATCACATTGGAATAGGACCAGGAAAGACGTAAACAAGCTGGCCTCCAGGCAGCGCTGTAAAACTCGCATACCCTTGGCAGTGTGTGTTTGCGAATTGAGCCCTTCCATGTCTGGCTAACAAAAGACAAGAACCCTTCACTTCTTGTGGAAAAGGAAAACCAGTGCTTCCAGGTTTGCTTTCAAACACGGCCTGGAGCTCAGAGAGGATTTCATGCATGAGGCAGTCTTTATAGCCGTAAAACGTTTGGAGAAATGTCAGGGTGGAGACCGTCTCCAGCTCAAACTACATTTCAAGGTTTGTGGTTAAAGCATGGATTCAGAAAATTTTGCTTCAAAATGCATAGGCTTGGCTAAAATTGTCTGAGTTAAGTTTCTCTCTTCCTTTCAAACTTTTCTATGCTCCTTCCGTTCCACTCTCTTTTT
>RJWJ010039955.1:0-14175 GCA_004363605.1 Indri indri | reverse complement strand
GGTGATGCACTCAATTTTTTAAGTTTTTGTAGAAAAAACAGTATTCATAGATTTTTCTGCAATGCTTTGCTATGGTCTGTGTATCCCCCCAAGGTGATGATATTAGGAAGTGGGGCAGTTTAGGAGGTGATTAGGTCATGAGGGTGGAGCTCTCATGAATGAGATTAGTGCCCTTACAAAATAGGCCCCAGGGAACTTGTTCATTCCCTCCACCATGTGAAAGCACAACTAGCAGGCACCATCTGTGAACCAGAAACTGGGGCCTCGCCAGCTATCAAATCTGTTGGCGCCTTGATCTTGGACTTCCCAGCTTCCAGAGCTGTGAGAAATAACTTTTTGTTCTTTATAAGTTACCCAGTTCATGGTATTTTGTTATAACAACCCAAACAGATTAAGAAATGCTTAATTCTGGAATAATGAAATTTTAATTCTTTTAAATTATATCTCTTACCAGGAGAATTAAGCAGGTCAAATACAAATTTCTTCATTATTTTAGCTCTTCTTTGATTTTCGACAAAATTTATGAATCTGTACTTTACCTTCTACTGCTTGAATATATCTGGATTGTGTTGTTCTCTTGTTTGTTTTTGCCCTTGCTTTTTTATTTGTGTTGTTTTGGTGGATAGAGTATTATAAACTTCTATGTCTATGACCCATATCTTTCACATCTTGATATCACCCACAGTATCTAAAACAACTGAGTGCTTACTACATATTCATTTGCTTGAGCTGAAGAAAATGTCTAAAAAAGGACTTAAAATGTCCTATGTCCATTTCTTTGTTTTCAGAATCATACATCAATCTAAAGGGGTAAAAATCAGTCCTTCTGTTAAACTCCAGGAAAAAGTGGTTTCAACCACCCCAAAGGCAGTCCTGTCTATTCTTAAAAGTACTTACAGAAAAGAAATTTTATATATATGTAAAATTATATAAAATGTAAGTTTTATTTTTATAACCTTATTAATTATAAATTATAAAATAATGTATTAAATATAATATTAATGGATATATATGTTTTATCCCAAAAAAGCTGCAAATAGCAGTTGCTTTATTATAAAACATATAATACCATTAATATTATGGAGGAAATGTACTTCACAGGCTTCTTTCTACAGAATATTAGGGAAAAAAAATCAATGAGATAATTAATGAAGAGAAGGCAGAAAATATTCATGAATCTAGAAGTCAGGAACAATTATTAAGAATAGCATTTTAATTCCTGGCATGAGATTTTAAAGCCCAACTTACAAATTTAATTCATTTTTTAATATAATGTTTTTAGTATAGCAACACCTTTTGACTCAAGAACTGTACCTCAAAAATAAATGAAATTGGGGTTCAAAGAGATTTTAAGCTACTCAAAACATGAAGTTGCCCAGTGGCTATAAATTACTAAACTTCTGGCAGCCTGTCTCTTTTCCTGACATTTGATTAAAGTTTTATCATATACAGGTATTAATTATTGTTTTGAGCATGAGCTCCAAATTTCACTGAGTTCACAGGCTCTAGACACTTACAAATATGTTTTGCTATAAATTACTGGCACTGTTTCTGTTGATATTCAGCATAATCAAACATTTGTAAGCATGCTGTCTTTTCAATCTGTTCAGCTGATGCACTTTACCTGATCTTTCATTAAAGTAATCAAAACACTTGCTGTGTCGCATCTAATGAATGTTGCATGTATGATTAAGTGCTTTCATTCATATTGCAAGTTTGATTTAATGTAATCTGCCTTTCAGACAGCCATTAGCCTAGCTCCTACATGAATTCGATTAATTGGCTGAATTCTTCCAGATGTCCATTAAGCATTACAGGAATTTCTATGTAGAAACAGCAGGGACTGTCTAGCACAGAACCAAACAATGAAATGTTATATTGCTGCCATGACTTACAAAAAGCTGGATTCATTTTCATTAATAAAACATCTGTACTCCTGCACAGCTATGCATTGAGATGCATTTATTTTATATGTTTATTTCTCTCATGACTGTAAAAAGATAGTTAAACAGAAGCACATTTACTGATATGCAGACCCAGGGTTTAGCAGATGCTGATTGACAGAACACCTCAATTTTTGAAGTTTACTATAGGTCCTAAACAGAAGAAAACATACTAACAGACACTTGTTTGAAACAGAATTAAAGAATGTCTGAGATTACAGCAATAGAAATAAAACTATTAAAATGATATCAGAGGCCAGTGGTTCACGCCTGTAATCTTAGCACTTTGGGAGGCCAAGGTAGGAGGATCATATGAGCCCAGGAGTTTAAGACCAGCCTGAGCAACATAGCGAGACTTGGTCTCTACAAAAAAAAAAAAAAAAAAAGACATTAGAGCCTTATCTTGAAATTGATTTGATTGTCCTACCCACTCCCAAACCACTGGATCTCTTTAGGAGAAAAGGGCAAATGTGGCTCTTGCTGGGGTGACTTGTTCTGTTGCATCGAACAGCTCTGTGTGTCTTTCTACTTGATATGTTTTGGTTTTAGTTTTATGTTATTAGCTCTTAAAGAGCAGGAAGAGATTTAGCCTTGTGTAGATCCTAGCTGAGTGCATTTTACCACTTAATAAACGCTACTTACCAATCATTTGGGAGATTTACCACAACTAATAATTGAAACGAAAGGTAAGTTTGAAAAGAAACCAGTATTAGGGACAATTACATATTCTCTAATACCAAATTTTCATCTTAAAATTAAGAGTACTACAAAAATAACTTTTTGTGTCTCTTTTACAAGGATCTACAAATTGGTGTCACCAATTAAAGCTGAAAATATTTTTCTGGGTTTTTTGGGCGGGAGGGATAGGGGAGACTGGGTCTCACTCTGTCACCCAGGCTGGAATGCAGTGGCCTGATCATAGCTTACTGCAACCTTGAACTTCTGGCCTCAAGCGATCCTCTCACCTTGGCTTTCCAAAGTGCTGGGATTTTAGACATGAGCCACAGAGCCTGACCTAAAAATCTTTTCTTATGCCTATAAGTTTATGAAATAACTGTATTTCATAACTATATATAATTCCTGCTATAAAGACATATAGTGGTAAACTTTAAGACTAAAATGACTTTTTTCTTTACACAATTAGAGTAAATACATAAACATGGAGAGGAGAAAAATAATCTCATAATAAAGTATACATGCAAATCATTAATCATAATATAAGTTTATAATTGAACTTTGAAATTTTAAGTTTTTTCTGAAATAACTTTTCTTTTAGTAGTTTCTACTTCATTGGGGCATTTTTTTTAAAAAAGTAATTCTTTATTACCTAGTAGTTTATTCTAATTTTTTTTGAGACAAGTTCCCACTCTGTTGCCCAGGCTGGAGTACAGTAGTGTGATCATAGCTCACAGCAGCCTCAAATTCCTGGGCTAATTGTGGAGGGAAGGTAGGAGGCGCATCAATAAAGAGGAAACCACCAAGCTGGGGAAAAAAAAAAAATATTTCCTGGGCTCAAGTGATCCTCCTGGCTCAGCCTCTCAAATAGCTAGGACCATAGGTATGCACCACCATGCCCAGCTAATTTTTTTTAAGTTTATTTTTACTAGACATGGGGTTTCAGTATGTTGCCCAGGCTGGTCTTGAACTCCTGGCCTCAAGTAGTCCTCCTTCCTGGGCCTCCCAAAGTGCTGGGATTATAGGCATGAGCCACCATGCCCAGCCAGTTTATTCCAATTTTGAGTAGGTGAAATACTAACTGGAAGAAGGCATTTTTTAGGATCAGATCATCAGTCATATATGCCATATTAATAAGATGATGCCAACTGGATTTTTATGATGGGACTTAAATAGGCAACATTTAAGTGTGTTAAATATTGAAGTTTATTAGCCAATTTTTGGAAAATCGACAACCCTAAACAGAAAAATAATTAATAGTCCTCTTGGTGGTCTTGGTACTAAAATGCAGACTTAAAAATACTAAGCTTTTTCATAGTCATTCAGCAAAACATTCATCATGGAAATATAAACACATATAAGCCACTGTCCCTGCACTCATAACAAAAAAGAAAACATATAAGTACATTAAATGACAAGCACCATAATAAAAGTTGTTTAAAGTCCCATGACAGCATAAAGGTAATAGTGCTCCTGCTCAGTTCCCTCAAGCTTCCCAGAGGAGTGAATATTTGAGTTGCATCTTGAAAGATGAGTAGGATTAAGGCAGTCAAAATAACAGGAGGAACCAGGTGCAGTGGCTCTTGCCCATAACCCTAGCAATTTGGGAGGCCGAGGCGTGAGGATTACTTGAGACCAGGAATTCAAGACCAGCCTGGGCAACATAGCAAGACCCCATCTCTAAAAAAAAAAAAAATTAGCTGGGCATGGTGTCCCATACCTGTAGTCCTAGCTACTCAGGAGGCTGAGCCAGGAAGATCACTTGAGCCCAGGAGTTTGAGGTTACAGTGAGTTATGATCATACCATTGTACTCAAGCCTGGGTGACAGAGCAAGACCCTGTCTCTCAAAAAAAAAAAAAAGAAAGAAAGAAAGAAAATAAAAGAAAAGAAAAAGAAAAAGAAGAAGAGGGATTGTGTGGTATAACAATAGGGTATCTCAGGCACCAAGAATACAGCATGCTGACATGAGGGTGCATTAATTCTCTACTCCTGCTGTTTCCTTTTAAGTCAAGGGACATCCATTAGAGTTACAGTCCCGGACTCTTTCCATCCCCTCACTCATCATTCTTCCCCAGTGGTAGAGGAATGACTTGTTTTGATTAGTGAGTTAGGAACTAGGAACTTGGTATGCTTTGCCCAGCTACTTCCTTCCTCCCTCCTCTTTCTGATTGACCTGGTCTGCTGTTGACCTTATATCAGCTTAGAAGTAACTGGTTGCCCAGAAAGATGAGGTCAGTAGTTATCCAATTCTTCCTAAGGCAGGATGGGTAAATGTCTCTAATTCTGGGGTTCAGAATTAAGCCCCTGGTTTTCCACATCTAAACCACATTCTCCAATCTAGCCATCGTCAGTAATAATAGTGATATTTTGCTCTCGAACTGCCTCCTTCACTTGGTTTGGAACTCAGGCATGGGATTGGGATGCTATTTATTATACACTCCCCTAAAAAAGAAAAACCCTCAAGAAATGTAGAAGCATATAGAGTCATGAAAGTCATATATTCAAGTGCTGAAGCACACAGTGATTGAGAGGTGAGAAAGGAGACTGGAAAAGGAGGCCAGATTGTGAAAGCCACAAATCCTTGATAAGAATTTGCTGAAATACTTTGTTGCAATTATAAAGATGGAGATGTTATCTAGGAAACCGGCTAAGCCCAAACAGAGCTTCATTGGCTGTGATCCCTCACTTCTCAGGCTGTGACTTTCAAGCTTTATTGTACATTAGAATCATTTGGAAACCTTGGTAAAATGCAGATCTTGAGCTCCATCCTCAAAGATTCTGATTTAGTATGAGTACAGTGCGATTCTCAGGGATCTGTATGTTTAGCAAACTCCCTAGGTGATTCTCCTGCCAGAAATTTTAAAACACCCTTTGAGAAACACTATTCAAGGGTCTGAGCTAAAGCTTTAGAGTTCTTGAAATTCAATTTTGATAAAATACCCAGAGATATTCAGATTCATAATCAAACTCCTAACATACTTAGATATAAACTAGAATGCTGACTTACTTATAGTGAGAATTGCAACTTTAAAAGGACAGCACATTCTCCCTCTGCAGGAAAATCCCTATGGGAAGCCACATTGTAACTGAAGGTTGCTTGCTCACCTTGGAATCGCATCAGTGGGAGTAAGTTGGATTACCTTTATTAATACTAAAGGCATCAAGCTAGTCTGATGTATCCATCTTCACTGTTGAGGATAGACTTGCAAAGTGGACTGGAGGCTACACAGGGGACGAGAATTTGTCCCCTCTGCCCAGGACCATGGTAAAGACACATCGACAATTCCCACTCTTGTGGCCTCTCCTTTTTCTAGGCTTCTTTTAAACACATTTTTCAGGTGAGATTTAATATAACTGATAAGGTTGCAGATTTAGATATACTAATACAGTCACATTTTCTTGAAAATACCCTCTTGTTACCTTGAATAGAATTCGAGTGCTCCCAGAACTCATCTACCCATTTACAGAATATTGTTTAGGGCTAAATATTTCTAAAAATAAATGTAAGCTTCACGATGTCAGGGACCTTGACTTCTTGTTCACCACGTTATCCTAAGAGCTTAAACAGTGCCTGACATAAAAGAATAGTCAATAAAATATACATTTTTTGAATGACTGATTGATCTCGTATCACCATTTTCATTTTTATTCTCAGAGGGAAACCTTAATTCCAAACTCTGGGGCCACATTGCTGTTGCCTCCTGTGGATTAACCACACACCTCAACAAAATGCCTAAAGCAAAATCAGTTGCTTTTGTTACACCTTTGTGATCAGGGTATTACATGTTGTCAGAATCTGTTTTGATTTTTAGCATTAATCTTTGAGTTTATGTTTTATGAGTTCCCAACTAGCTAAAAAGAATAGGAAATCTCTCCTTGCTCAAGAATAAAGGAGAAGAGAAATGGAGATGACTAAATACCATTTCTTTTCATACTTGTGATAGACAGCTAAGCCTAAGAACTTTTTTCTTGGTGTGTTAGTGAATGTCACCAAATAATTCCCTGTACCCTCTTCATAACAAACGTGAGAGGAGGATCTTTAGCGTTTGAGCTTAAGAAATGTTGATAAATATTTGAAAATTCAACTAACTAAAAATGAAATGCAGCCAGCTAAGCTCCAGTCATTTTTAATTTACAATATTGCTTTACTTCCGAGGCAAATGTCTACTAGTCACAACTTCTTTTGATGCCTGAGGGATTGAAAAAATTAAATCAGCAGGATTGGCTATTGATGTTTTCTAGCAAATGTTTTGAAATCTCTGCCTTTCATCCATCTTGTAGGGAAAATAGGATTGCTTTGTGAGGCTTCAAAGATATTAATTCCTTTAATAAATCCCTACTTGTATGTTGAAAACTTCCAACGGTTAGGTTTCTGTAGCAATCTCTACATCAGGGGTAAATGTTGCCCGCAGGCAGACTCCCAATTTTTTTTCCCAAAGATCATCACTCTTGGTCTAAAACTGGGGCTAACTAATATTACAACAGATTAAACACACCTTCTGTTCAGCCTCTTTTCATAAGATTTCTTTATTATATTTCTTCGCAAGGCAAATTTCATGACAGGCTGTTTGCCTTCCTGGTGATCAGCACTTAATGAGATAAAGCACAAACATAAGCAGTGACTGTCCCAGTTCTGTACTTTGATCCCTGCCCCCCTAACCAATGTAAAAAAAAAGATGGAGAGCTACTTGAGATTTTTAAAATACAGCGAATATTTGTGATATAGTAAGTCAATCAGAGCTTTGTTCAATAAAAAGAATAAAATCAAATATAGGAAGTTAATGTACAGAGATAATACCACATGTACATGTATGAAAGGTGGGTTGAGGGAGGACAGAAGTTGACCACATTGTTAAGATTCTGTAGAGAGCATCTATTTCTCTAATGCTTTTCACCACAATGATTATGCAAAGATAGTAGAAATGAGAAGATAGTACCAAAACTATCAGATGACCCCTTCTTGAGGACAGCATTATTTCAGAAGGTTTCTTTTATTAAAAGGAAGCATTTGTGACATTGGTTTAAAATGTCGTTCTCAGACATATCCTGTAAAATTCCTGTTAAGGGAATAAATATTAATGTGCCTCTGCTGACAAAAATATATAGTTTTCTCTTTTTTGTCCAAGCCATTAAAAAAATGATAAATAGACTGGCTTTTGTGGGAAATAAAGAAGCTCAATAAGGATAAGTAAATGAGCTAACACCTTTCCCATGACTAACCTGTAGAGGGAGGGTCATGATGACAAAGAAAAAAAAAAAAAACTAGTGCAGAGAGCAGAATTATAATCGTTTTGAGGGACAGTTTGAGAGCCTGCAACCCGACAGGGTCCAGTGTATCTTTTCCATGAATAAGCTTTTTGTTTTTTGAGACAGTGTTTCACTCTATTGCCCAGGCTAGAGTGCAGTGGCATCATCATAGCTCACTGCAACCTCAAACTCCTAGGCTCAAGCAATGCTCCTGCCTCAGCCTCCTGAGTAGACATATACCACAGTGCCCAGCTAAATTTTTTATTTTTTGCAGCTTGAGTCTCACTATGTTGCCCAGGTTGGTCTCAAACTCCTGGCCCCAAGCAATCCTCCAGCCTCGGCCTCCCAAAGTGCTGGGATTACAGGGATGAGCCACTGCCTCCAGCTTCCATAAATAATCTTTATCTATTACTCTTGAATTAATGATTTACTTTAGATTAATATTTCCTGAAAATTAAAAGTCCTGAGCAGATTAACCCTATATAAATAAAATATTGTCATACTACTACTAGTATTGACCATGGAACATATATTTAGAGATACATTTTGTTGTTCTATCTTTCCTATTAAGGTATAATAATGAAAAATTAAACATTAAACACTATATTCTATTTTTTTTAGAATAGTTATGTACATGTATAGATAGAACTAGATATACATATATATAATAATACATAATTAGAAAAACTAATTCAGGTGTGTAAATTACTATTGTCAAATTTTATCATGTGTTAGCTTTAAATAGCATACTCTGCCTTTATTGAAGCAAAATAATTACAAAGGAGAATGTTAGAATTTCCATAAGTAAATTATAATTTCATTAATCAAGAAGGATGTATGTTTATACTTTACTGGGATGCCATCCATAATGTTTACTCAATGTCAAAAAATATATAGTATTTCATAAGTGAACTCAAAGAGAATTCTAGGGCTAGGAGTGGGGGCTAATACCTATAATCCTAGCACTCTGGGAGGCCGAGGCAGGAGGATCATTTGAGGTCAGGAGTTGGAGGCCAGCCTGAGCAAGAGTGAGACCCCATCTCCATTAAAAACAGAAAGAAATTAACCAGACAACTAAAAATAGAAAAGATTATCCAGGCGTAGTGGCTCATGCCTGTAGTCCCAGCCACCTGGGAGCCTGAGGCAGAAGGATCGCTTGAGCCCAGGAGTTTGAGGTTGTTGTGAGCTAGGCTGATGCCACAGCACTCTAGCCCGGGCAACAGAGTGAGACTCTGTCTCAAAAATAAAAAAAAAAAAGAAAGTGAGTCCATTTATAACAGTATCCAAAAGAATAAAATACTTAGGAATAAGTTTAAACAACAAGGTAAAATACCGATACACTGAAAACTATAAGACATTGCTGAAGAAAATTAAAGAAGACCTAAATAAATGGAAATATAGCTCACGTTCTTGGGCAAAAACTTATTGTTGGTAAGATGTCAGTATTACGCAAAGTGATCTACAGAGTCAACACAACCAGTATCAAATTTACAACAGCCTTTTTTGTAGAAATGGAAAAATGGATCCTTAAATTTATATGGAACAGACAAAAAAAAAAACTTACAAATTAAGAACGGAGTTGGAGAACTCACACATCCCCATTTCAAAATCTACTACAATCCTATAGTAATCAAAAGACTGTGATAGGGGCACAAGGATAGCTATCCAGACCAATGGAATAGAATAGAGACTCCAGAAATAAACCCTTACATTGAGGGTCAATTGATTTTCAACAAGGATACCAAGGCAACTCAATGGGGAAAAAAATAGTCTCTTCAACAAATGGTGCTGGGACAAATGTACATTCACGTACAAAATAATGAAGTGGCTCCCTACCTCACACCATCTACAAAAAATTAACTCAAAATTGATCAATGACCTAAAGTAAATATAAGAGATAAAACTGTAAAACTCTTTTAAGGAAACACAGGAGTAAATCTTCATGACCTTGGTTTTAGCAATGGATTCTTAGATCTGACACAAATTTTTATGTTATATATATTTTACCGTAATAAAAAAAGAAAGAAAGCTAAGAGCTGTCATGAGGATACTTTCCTCTCTATAAGGAAGTAAATACAATTGGGGAGCGGTTCATAGGGTTTCATTGGTAATATTTTATTTACTAACTCTATGAGGGGTACATGGATATTTTTAGTGTATTTTTATACTTTCTATTATATCAATATTTATAATAAGGCAAGGTGTTATAGAAGCACAGAGAAGGTGTACTTAGGCCCAAACAGATGATCAGATAAAGTTTTCCAGAGAAGCCTAGACATGACACACAGCCCTAGACAATAAGTTCCAGAGGCTAAAGAGTGTTACAATTTACCCACTATTCTATCCCTAATATCTGGCACACAGTTGGTGCTCAGTATTTGCTGAATTTTACTACAAGAAAATTTAATGTCTAAGAAAATCTGGATTCAGATAGATAAATTTGGGAGGTGTTATTTGGTTTACAAAAGATTTCATGGAATAATTCCTGTACAAAACAAGTTATTTGGTGGACTGAAGTTATATATGGTATATAAAAATATGATCTATTTACAACTTTTAATAAATCTACATAGAATAAAATAGTATAATAGTTAAAGGTCTGGACTTTGGAGTCCCCCAGCCCTAAAGTTTATTTCCAGTATTGCTACTTAGAAGCTGCTGGGACCTTGGACAAATTACTTGACTTCTCTTGGTTTGCTTGTATGTAACATAGGGATGATAATAGTATGTATCTCACTGGGTTGTTATGAACATTAAATGAAAGGATACCAAATAAATATAAGGGATAAAATCTATGATATGGGACTCAGTGTCCCTGAGCTTTTTTCATCCCAGTGCATAGGGAAAAGGGAGTGAATTGGGAGAGTAGAGGTTTGCATTATTAAATACATATATATGGAACATCCACTGAGTACTGGGGATAGCAATGAGACCTATTCAGGGAGTTTACTGTCTAATTAAATCTCATGAAGCTATTAAAATTAAAACTTTGAAGTATATCATAGGAAAAAAACACTTCATCAAGGCGGCAGTACATAATGAAAACAATGCAAGTTTGGAGTCAGTTTGACTATTGGCTCTATCTCAGAAAATTACTTAATTTCTACATAAACAGGGAATAATATACATACCTTACAGTATTGTTCTGAGAAATAAAAGATATAAAATATGTTAATGAGCCTGAAATAGTACCTGACCCTTATTAGATCCTCAATAAATGTTAATTTCCTTTCCTCCCTGGGAGGGAAAAAAAAGCATATTATAATATTATATCTATGTTGTGGCCTCAACTACATAGAATTATGTATGCTTTTGGTCCATTACAGAAATGAACGTAGAAAAGTGAACTAACCCTATTGATTTGGTGTGAGGCGAGATTATAAGACATTTTCATCTGTCATTACTGTAATATTCATGCAAGAAATAAAAATTATCTTTAAAAAGTCATGTTTATTGTGAGACATAGAAAAGATAGAATAAAATAATTTTAAAGTTTAGGGGATAGTCATGGCTAGTTGTTAAGGTGCCTCAGATAAACACATTTTCTTTAATGATAATTTAATCTCATATTTATCATATAAATATTGTATAATAACCTAAAAACACATTCAAAGATCCTATAAAAGTAACTGTATGTCTGTGTGGGCTTCCTCCAAATTTTGGATCACTCTTCTGCTTCTTGCTTCAGTGAATAAGATTGCTCCATGACTTGGAGAGTTTATCAGCCCCTGCTCTCAAGTCCTTTGGAGTTGAGAGTAAGCAAGATCCAGGTCTCAGAAATGGGACCGAATAGCCCTAAAATCCTGTAGTTGTCAATACCCATACTGCTTCCAAGAAACCACACTTTTGTGTTTTTGTTTTGTTTTGTTTTGTTTTTTCCCAACCTTAACCCACCAGAGTTTTAAAAAGAGTTTCAAGAGGACGAACTCTGTTGGCACATCAACGTAACAGGAGAGTGGTAAGCCAGTTTGGATCACAGATACAACCTTACACATATTTCACTCATTTTGTTTAAAGGCCTAAAAGGTAAATTTTTTAAATGGAGAAATAAACCTGAGACACTAAAAGAAGTCACTTGTGTCATGCAAGAGTATAGCAGAATAGCACATAGTCCGATTTCTCAGTCCAGGGATTTTCCTAATGCTTTCTATAATTGGCCTGTTGAGAATTCCCTCAGTCTTCCCAACTGAAAAAATGAGGATCATAATGCATCAGGATTGTAAGAACTAACAAAATGCTGTATTTGATAAGTTGACTCCTGGGAAGCAAAACAGGCTAGAAAATATCATCAGTAACGTTGGGTTGAGAAAAGATGTAACAAACCACACAGTCCTAGTCAGAATGTAGGAATGAAGTTTTGCCTCTTTTTTCCTACTGTCTGGTATTATATTCCCATAGGAAGATTAATTGTTTTATTATAATAGTAGTTACAGCCACAGCAGAAACGTAGAATTGAATAATGGGCATTTTGATAACCTTCATATTAGAGAAAGGGCAGCAGCCTCTTCTAAAGGAGTTGCCGGTCATTCAGGAATGAGGCAGCTGGGAGGAAACAGTCTTATCTCTCCAGGACACACCAACTATCAAGATAATCTAAGGGTTATTGCTGTTTACAGCTGAGTGCTTGTGAAGTTGACAAATAGGTTGTGTGGCAATGCTTGTGTGAATAAAAAGACACAGGCAGTAAAGTCATAAAAGCAAAGGGTGACCCTTCCCAAGAGACTGATCATGATGCAAGTCTATCATCAGCCCAATGATTCCCGCATATACGATAAAATTCACTATTGTATTAACACAGTGGTATTTTATTAAATCCCAACAGAATAGTAAGAAAAGTGGATTTCCTTTTGCTTTCCTCTTGGACCTGTCATCAACTTGGCAAAATAACCATTCCTGCCAGTTGTGACTGTAGGGCCAATGGAACACCTGCAAACACTAATCATGCCCTTTTTGGAAATGGAAGCAGTTGCTATATTAATGCAGAATAAGTGGAAGCCTGTCTGAAAAGAGCACTTAGAACAGATTTTTACTTTCCTTGCTGAGGACTAAAATAATAATAGTAATGATAGTTGAAATTTGTACAGCATTTGACAATTTTCAAAGCACTTTCTCAAACATTTCATCTGATCTTCAAAATATTCCTCTTCTGTCTAACTTGTGCCATGTTTATTAATACTTAACCTCTCAGAAGTTCAGTCCTCCCATCTGTTAAAAAAGGGGTGGGGGGTATAATACCATTTACTTAACAGAAATGTTTTAAGTATAAAAAGAAAGCAGGTGTATAAAGTGTTTAGCACCATGCCTAGAATGGGGGATCAATAAGTGCTCGTTCTCAGCCTTTTGCCATACTAGCCTTCAACGTTCTACTTCATGCGTGTCATGTACATATGTTTGATCTCATCATCATGCCTCATCATATTAAACTATTCAAACAGTAATGAGAATTAACACAATTTAAAAGAAAAGAGGCTCATTTCAGTTCATCTCTCTTTATGCTTCCAACCTTCCCAGAGCGTGCCTTTCAGTTTCCTTTCTTATCGTTTTGTTTCTGAGATATATGAAATGAAAAATAGTTCCACATTAAACCCTCAACTAGAGAGAAATTCTCTTTGAAGCACTCACATAAAGAAAGGGACTATGAAATAGCCAACCTCATAATTGAAACTAGAACAGGTCTTAGTAAAACAAAAATTATTATCGATTAGGTTTTATTCTTAACACCAGTTAAGTAACTATGTGCAAAGTGTAAAGCCTTCACTTGTTGATTTCTAAGATTCAAATCAATAAAACTGTCCATAATCTATACCTCTCAGCTTTACCTCTCCATAGTAGATCAGACAGGAATAATTAGATTTCTGCCTGACTAGCAGGGGGAAAAAAACTGTTTCGTTTTGGATCAAAATCTTCCTAGTGGATTGAATTACACTTTCTTTTCCTTTACCTATCAACACTTAGCAATTGCTTCTGTGTTGTATTTGGTTCAAACTATCAAAATGTTATCTTATAATTTTCAGTAGGAAGAATGCCGCGGTTCAAAGTTCGATTCTAATTCTAGATTTAAGGATTTTTCTTCCCATTTCACTTTCTTCCAAAGTCCTCTGCTTGATATCATTTTTTTTTTTTTTTTTTTGAGGCAGAGTCTCACTCTCGCCTGGGGGCGAGTGCCGTGGCGTCAGCCTAGCTCACAGCAACCTCAAACTCCTGGGCTCAAGCAATCCTACTGCCTCAGCCTCCCGAGTAGCTGGGACTACAGGCATGCGCCACCATGCCCAGCTAATTTTTTCTATATATATTTTTACCTGTCCGATT
>RJWJ010039954.1:0-14212 GCA_004363605.1 Indri indri | reverse complement strand
TGGCCCTTTAATTGCTGGTATTTCTTTTTAAGCCCAGTAAATATTTTTCAGTACCTGACAGACATGTGGAGAAAAGGTGAGAATATTTTTCTACACATGTCTGGCTTGAAAGAGTATGCTCAGTTCTCGGAACTTCAAAACAAGAAAAATGGAAGTTTAGAAGAAGTTCAGGGCATTGAAAAGGTTATGGGAATTGAATGACAGATGTATGAAAAAGAGTAACAGAGAAGCTATATTTAGGTAACCATTGAGTGGGCTGAAAAGAGATATAACTTTTAAAAAGGTTGAGGACCAACAATTCTTGAATAATTTTGACATTAAAAATGGTAGTACCAAATAAAAATACAAATAAGAAGGTACAGGGTTATTAAGATGGAGATTCTCACTTCCCTTTTATTATTACTCAGACAAATTACATTGTGACTAAGTATAACAATTACATTACAGAAATAGACTTTTGGTAATTAAAATCACCCAGCGGTAAGACAGGTGTTGAAAGGTATTTTGGTGTATTCGGGGCCAACCTGACCAATTAGAAACACAACAGGGTCAGCCTAGATCTACAGTTACTCAATTTTCTTTTAGAGATATTTGACACTTATTTTTTTTGTATTCCAGAGTTTCTTTTTCCTAAATGAAAACATGACGCCATTTTAAAAGAGATGGATTAAATAGCAGAAAAAAAAAAAGTCCTTCAAGTCATTGAGTATGAGTATGGATTTGTCCATTGTGAAAGGGAGCAAAGCTGTGTTAGCATATATTTTTCATTTTGAAGATTTTGAGAAGTCATTTACTACATTGTTACATCCAAAGGAATATAATGTTTTATTTGTCTGTAACATCTTCAAATACTGTATAGTTATATCCATTCTTTTTTTATTATTTCAGCATATTATGCGGGTACAGATGTTTAGGCTATGTATGTTGCCCTTGCCCCCCTCCCCTCCAAGTCCGAGCTTCAAGAGTGTCCATCCCCCAGATGGTGCGCATTGCACTCTTTGTGTATACCCATCCCCTCCTCCCCCTCCCCCCGCCTGACATCCAGTAAATGTTATTCTTATATGTGCACTTATGTGTTGATCAGTTAAAAGTACTATATAGTTATATCCATTCTTGCCTAGTCTCCTTTGATATTGAACCCATGATATCGTGTGACTTTTCCTGCTGATTTATCCACATTTTTATGAATATTATGGCATAATTTTCCTTGTTTTAACTCAAGGCTTCATGCATAAGTTGTTCCCTTCTCAAGACACATTCATTCCATGTATTTTAGAGTTTCAGTTTCAAAGTTTCTTTTGTTTACAGTAGTTCTATGTAATCCTCCTAGATCATTCTCCCACTCCTGTTTGATTATTTTATTTTTTCTGGTAGCATTTTCCCAAATACTTCATCCTCCTCTTTGACAGTGTCCGTTTGATAACATGATGTGTTGCCAGAAACATGTTGGACCTGAAACTGGAAGACTTATTGCTAAAGAAAGCTTGCCTGCTTGTACTCAAAGCCTTGGTTTCTTTTGTCTTACTTTCTAGAATGGCACCATATGATGCTCTTTTGCTGAAAAACTGGGAGAAGAATGTATCACTGCATGATGCTAACAGGCATGAACCACCTAGTGTGGTCTCGCTAGGTCATTAAAATTAACTGATAATCACCACACTCCTAGATAAAAACGTGGTGATGATTCATTCACTCATTTCGTCATTCATTCATTCATTCAAGAAATGCTCATTTCGCACCTCATTATGTGCCAGGTGCACACATACATTGACTCATTTAATCCTCACCACCACCCTGTGAGGCAAGCAGTATGCATTTCCTCTTACCAATAAGGAAACTGAGTCCCAGAGAAGTGTTATATATTTCCAACATCACTGCTGTCTGTGTCTACCTCTCTGCTTTCCCTTGTCACTCTACAATTCATCCTCGCTGAGCGATTTTCATATGGCCAGATAATCCCTGCCTCTATACCTTCCCATCAGCTCGTCTGCCGGACTACTTCTCCACTTCCCACTTCCTGTCATGTATCTCCCTGTTTATTCCTAATAAAATAATCATAGAATTTATCCTCTTCTGAGAGTGCAAGGAGGTAATATTACTAATTATGACTGAACAGGCATAAACTTGGACTCTCCCAGACAAGGAGAATCTTCCCACCAGACGGTAAACCTGCGGCGACATCATGGATGATTTGGGTCCCTTCTCTGCGCCTGCGTAAGTTCTCCACAGCATCTGTGTTTATCACAGCCCATATCTCTTTGTACCGTCATTGATTCCCTGCCTCTTTCCTACATTGGACTATGAGCATTTTGAGGGCAGGAGTGTCCTATTTATCTTTCTATCCCCAGCATTTAGTATATGCCCTGCACATTTTCTTTACTCAATGACATTAAATGAATGATTGAATAAATTTGGCACAATATTGTGACAACGCGAAGTATTTCAGCTATCTTTGCTACTCCACTATGCTGCAGTAACATGTATTCCATGTGCTTTCACTTCCAAATGAATTTCTGTCCATGAAAATAACTGATCCTCCAGGCTTACTGGACACCAGCTTCTCTAAACCAGATCATACTTCCATTTTCCATGTCTTCTTGTTCAACGGGACTAAATTTTCTTTAGTCACTCTAGTTTGAATAATTTGGAAAGCAGTTCATTTTATGAAAGCTTAGACAATAGCTAAAAGCTTCATGGCACCAGGCAGTCAAGTCCTCGATCTCCTCACTGATTCTGGTAGTCTTTTCCAGAAGGCAGCTTGTGCTTACGCTGTTCCAGATCACGCTGGTTTGTTCTCTCACGCCAACACCCAGCTGCTGGTGAACACTTTGCTCTGAATCTGTATTGGCATGCTGAGGAAATGCCAGCCGCACTGGCAGACAGAGTGCAGTTCGTTCTTTCCCTTTCCCATGTTGTTTGTGGAAAATTCAGGGTTCTTGTTCCCTTACAGGTGAGGCAGAACAGGACAAAAGTGAAGAGAGATTCTATCATGGAGTGGGTTTGAAATAAAAAGACCCAGATAGGAGTTCTGGTTCTGACACTTCCTGGCAGACTGGTCTTGGGGACCACGGCAAAAATTGTACTCTCCTTAGGCAGTTATGTCAGTTTCAAATGAAATGTGCAAAAGCATTTGTAAACTGTAAAGCACCATATACATAAACCCCGGGCTACATGCTGGAAACTATGGTACTTCCCCCTCATGGCAAGTTGATTTGACTGTTTCCATCATTAATTGGAAAGATCAATAGGTGGAAAGTAGTACAAAGAATCAGACTCAATGTGCCCTAAAAGATCTGTGAAAAGGTCTTTAATACGGAAAATTACACGTAGACATTAGTTTTTATCTCCATATATGTAAATGCAGCCATACCTTAAATATGAGATGACACAAGAGTAAAGAGATGAAAAAAAAATAATGAAATCAACAAATAAATGAAAACTTTGTAGACCACCACATGTGTATGTAAGGATATGTGTACAAACTTTTTTTTTTAGCAATGTGCATATTTATTTATTGTGTGTGTACAAAATATTTTTTCTCTTGCAATGTTTCTATTTGGCTAATGTTAAAGTTCTTTCAGATTACTTAGGGGAGCAGCTATAATAGGACAGTATTAAAAGATACCACACAAAAGTGCAGGAGAAGTTTTCTAAAAATGCAAAGTACTATTGAACTCTTCTCAATTCATATAGAAAATATCACCCAGTCATAGAATACTACATAATATCATATCCACTAATATTGCTTCAGGCTGATTTATTGTCATAAAACAAAGATATCATACAAGTTGACATAAAAATATAAGGTTATACTTAAAGATAGTAGTATGATATAGGTCACCTATTGCATTTTATTTTCTATAGCTTATTAATTTTATGCATTAAAGTATCCATAACATAATAAACACTTATTGTATTTAATTGAACTGTATAACAATTTTTGTTCTAGTTCAATAATTACATAACCTAGCTAGATACTTAAGCATTTCAGTAATCAATTAGTGTTCCTTATAAATGCTCACATCAAAGAAATGATGTAATCTATTCTACTGTTGCATTCTTACCTTCTGTAAAAAATACTGTTATTAATACCTTTTATGCACTTTGTATATGCTATGAAAAATTATAGCATATTTTTATAACCATTAAGTAAATTAATATTAATGTTAGATTAAGTGGTTTGAATATTTTTTTGCTTAAAACGCCTTCTGAATAGTTCTGAGCAGAATGTACGTATTTTATATATAGCTAATGAGTCTTGTCTCCAGGAAATCCTCCAATGTTACTTGAGACATTAAACTTGCAACAAATAGCTTAAACATATATTGAAGAAAGAATAGGATGGAAACTAAATATTAGAACAAGATTAAATTATCCAAAATGGATTTTTCTTTTAAAAGCAGAACAATGCTACCTTTTCTTCAGAGCTAATACGACTTTCCTCAGAAAGTGATATTATAGGGCCTAGTCCCATTCTACATAATTTAGGCAACAAAGCTCTTTCAACACATGACAGGAAATATGCCACATCTAATATTTAAAATCCATATTTTACAAGACCTCATTACATTCCATTTTCAGGCAGTGAACCTGCATTTGTAACAATCCATTTGTATTAGTGGTTCCAAAAGCTAACGCAGTTTCTCAAAACACATACTTTCCAACCTTTATGTAGATTGTAAACGGTACTTTTAAAAACAGTGCATTTTCACACTGTCAGATTATTGAAAAGGCAAGGGCTGGTGGATACGCATTCTTAGTAAAGCCTATAAGGCTCCACGCATCTGCTATTTTCTCTGTAACTCCCTTTATATTTTATTCAACAGCAGCCGCTGAAAACTCGTTTTTCAGTCCAGTGTTGTTTAAGGTGTGAGGCTCACTTAATGAAAGGTTTCTGTAATGCCAACTGCATTAACTATATGGTTTAAGCAATTCCATTATTTAGATGGTTATTAGCATTTCCTTGGTTCTTTTTTGAATTCAAAGTTTTGTTTGATTTTGTTTTTTCAATTGCTTTGCTCATTCTTATTTAATAATATTAAATATCACAATGGATATACAATACAAACCACATCTTCTAGAGAAGTGGTTCTCAAATAAGGGTGGTTTTGCCCCACCCTGGGGAGAGCATTTGACAATGTCTGGAGACATTTCTGATGGTTGCAACTGACAGATGCTTCTGGCATTTAAGGGTAGAGGCCAGAGATGCTCCTGTCCATTCTATATTGCCCAGGATGGCCCCCATAGAAAAGAATGCCCCAGGCCTATGTCGACAGTGCTGCTGTTGAGAAACCTTGGTCTATGACATGGGTTGAGTTTGTGGTTTTGGTTATTTTCATGAAAAACTCTGAGAGATGAAGTCAACTATGAAATGATTCACTTAAGCAATACAGGTAGCTCAAATTCTAAATCACGTAGTTTAGATATGGCCTAACTAGTTTGTACAATGCAATATAATTACCCAACTCTTATGGGTCTATAGTACTATTCCAGATGTTTTGGGTGTGCTGTTCAAAAAAATAACTTAAGAGCTCTGATCATCTCAGGTTTACAACTCTATTAATTCAAAATAAAACATACACTGTATTACACAAACATTGTGTACAATTACTTTGTGTAACTACAGGATAACAGAAGAAAATTTTCAAACTAGACACAAAACTGCCACTTGTCATGGCTAAAACCTAAAAGCTCCTAGAAAAATTAGAGATTTGTTAATTAGGATTCTATTTATCCTTTCGTGTGCAAAACTGATTATTTGTAAGATGCTACATCTTCATTAGAACCATTAGTATTCTGCTTAGATGGCAGTATTAATTTTATAAATGGACCTGGAATTTCACTACTGTTTCAAGAAGTTCTTAGGATAAGTGAGTATTTCCACAAGATATTATCTGTTTAAAAAGGGCAATTCTTTATAGTAACAAAAGGCATTATATCCAATTCAGACTATGCATTATTTTTCAAGTAGTCTTACTAGGCAGGCATTATACATTGTTCACATATAAATACGTATAAAATTATGTATAAACACATGCAATTTATATTTTATTTTTATATTTATATATGTGTGTACATATATGTATTAATTTATCTTGAGGGGGTGAATACTATTTTTAAGCAACATAAAGTCATCTCTTTAATTTTTCTGAAGAATGGGAGTCTATGACCAGGTTATCTTCTAGAAGAACAGTAATCTAAAATTAATTAACACCTCAATTGGAATATATTCCATACTTTTTAGGCAGCATACAGTTATACCTAGGAGATATTGTGGGTTCAATTCTAGACCACAGCAATAAAGCAAATATTGAAACAAATTAAGTCACATAAAAATCTCAGTTTCTCAGCGCCTATAAAAGTTATCTTTACACTGTAAGTTTATTAAGTATGCAATAAAATTATGTCTAAAGAACCAATGTAAATACTTTAATTAAAACATACTTTATTGCTAAAAAATGCTAACAATCATCTAAACCTTCAGCAAGTTATGATTTTTTTTCCGGTGGAGTGTCTTGCCATGATGTTGGTGGCTGCTGACTGATCAGGGTGGTGGTTGCGGAAATCTGAGATGGTTGTGGCAATTTCTTAAAATAACAATAAAGTTTGTCGCATCGATTGACTCTTGCTTTTGTAAAAGATTTCTCTGTAGAATGCAGTCCTGTTTGATAGCATTTTATTCACAGTAGAATGTCTTCAAAATTGGAGTCAATTCTCTCAAACCCTGCTGCTGCTTTATTAACTATGTTAATTTAATCCTTTGTTGTTATTTCAGCAATGTTCACAGAATCTTCACCAGGAGTACATTCCATCTCAAGAAACCACTTTCTTTGCTTATCCATACAAAGAAACTCCTCATCCATTCATGTCTGATCATGAGATTGCAGCAATTTAGTCACATCTTCGGACTCCACTGCTAATTCTTGTTCACTTACTATTTCTAAAACATCTGCAGAGACTTCTCCCAAGAAATCTTGAACCCCTCAAAGTCATCCATGAGGGTGGGAGTCAACTTTTCTCAAACTCCTGTAAATGTGCATATTTTGACCTCCTCTCATGAATCACCAATGTTCTTCATGGCATCTAGAATGGTGAGTCCTTTCCAGAAGGTTTCTAACTTACTTGGCTCAGATCCATCAGAGGGATTACGATCCATGGCAGCTATAGATTTACACTATGTATTTCTTAAATAGTAAGACTTCAAAGTCAAAACTACCCCTTGATCCATGGACTGCAAAATGGATATTGTGTTAGCAGGCATGAAAATAACACTCATTTCCTTGTATACCTCTTTATCAGAGTTCTTGGGTGACTAGGTGCATTTTCAGTGAACAGTAGTATTTCAAAAGGAATCTTCTCTTCTGAGCAGTAGGTCTCAACAGTGGGCTTAAAATAGTCACTAAACTATGCCATAAGCAGATGTACTGTCATCCAGGCTTTGTTGTTCTATTAATAGAGCACAGGCAGAATAGATTTAACATCATTCTTAAGGGCTCTAAAATTTTCGGAATGGTAAATGAGCCCAGGCGTCAACCAAAAGTCACCAGCTGCATTAGTCCCTAACAAGAGAGTCAGTCTGTCCTCTGAGGCTTTGAAGCCAGGCATCGACTTCTCCTTTCTAGCTAGGAAAGTCTTAGATGGCATCTTCTTCCAATTAAGGCTGTTTCATCTGCACCGAAAATCTGTTGTTTAGTGTCCCCACTTTCACCAGTGATCTTCTGGATAACTTGCTCCAGCTTCTCCATCAGGACTTGCTGCTTCACCTTGCATTTCTACGTTATGGAGACAACTTCTTTCCTTCAACCTCATGAACCAACCTCTGCTAGCTTCAAACTTTTCTTCTGCAGCTTCCTGACCTCTCTCAGCCTTCATGGAATTGAAGAGAGTTAGGGCCTTGCTTTGGAGTAGGCTTTGCTTTAAGGGAATGTTGTGGCTGTTTTGATCTTCTATCAAGACTACTAAAACTTTCTTCGTATCAAGAATAAGGCTGTTTTGCTTTCTAATCATTCATATATTTCCTGGAGTAGCACTTTTAATTTCCTTCAAGAACTTTTCCTTTGGATTCACAACTTGGCTAACTGTCTGGCACAAGAGGCCTGGCTTTCAGCTCATCTCAGCTTTCGGCGTGCCTTCCTTGCTAGGCTTAATCATTTCTAGCTTTTGATTTTAAATGAGAGATGCAGGACGCTTCTTTTCACTTGAACTCTGAGAGGCCATTGCAGAGTTATTAACCGACCTAATTCCAATCTTGTTGTGTCTCAGTGGATAGGAAGGCCAAGGAGAGGGAGGGAGGTGGGGTAACAGCTAGTCAGTGAAACAGAGCAGCGGTGCCGTTCAACATCAAACAATATTGATCAGATTCGCTGCCGTATGTGGATGTGGTTCGTGGCACCCCAAAACAATTACAATAGTAGCAGCGAAGATCACTGATTACAGGTCACCATAACTGATATAATAATTTAAAAGTTTGAAATATTGCAAGAATTACCAAAATGTGACACAGAGGCAGGGAGTGAGTACGTGATGTTGAAAAAACGGCACAAGAAGATACAGGGTGGGCACAAATCTTCAATTTGTAAAAAACACAATACCTGCGAAGTACAATAAAGTGTAATAAAATGGAGTATGTCTGCATTGGTTTCCCCAGTTGTGATTTAATAACATTATGAGGGTTTTTTTCTCAGCAGGTTCGGCACGGAGCAGGTGTCTCGGGAGTGTATGGAAAGTCCAAGGCAATCTGCCTGGGATTTTAGGCGGCCGCAGGCAATGCACAAAGTATGTGATCCGACATGTGGGCAACTAGAAGTGAGAAAGGGGAGAGTCTAGGGCCACTTCAGTTTAGGTGGAATCAGAAGACAACGCCAGCAAATTAGAGTGGTCAGAGGAAAATAATCTACAAAAGGCAGAAATCTGGGAGGAGTTGATCTGGGTTCCCTTTCAAGCCTTGAAACGACAGACACTGTACAGGCTGCAGGGACCTACCCTTCAAACTGGGCGAGTTACTGTCATGAAAAATGTAAGGAATGTGCAGGCAGAGTATTCTGACCATTTTAGACAACATAAGCTATCTAATGTTTGTAAGTATTTAAACACATTCCTAGATGAAAAACTATACATTAATGGGTTCCATTTTAAAAATAGCATGTTGCTTAGCTTTTTTAAAAATTAATAAACCTTATCTTTAAGAGTAGTTTTAGGTTCATGGCAAAATTGAGCAGAACGTGCAATGAGTTCTCACATATCTCCTATCTACACACACACACACACACACACACACACACACACACACACACGACCTCCCCCACCACCAGAGTGCTCCATTTGTTACAACTGGTGAACCTACATCAACGCATCATTATCAGCTACAGTCTGCAGTTGACACTGGGGTTCACTCTGGGTGTTGTACATTCTACGGATTCTGACAAATGTATCCACCATTGTAGTATCATACAGAAAAAGAGCTATGCTCTTTTCAAATTTTTTAAAGTATTTTTTTGTCTACACAATTAACATTAGGAGGATTCTTTTCAGCCAGTACTGTCTATATCCACCTCCAAAAAAGTGCTATTGCTAAAATAAAGCCTCTAGCCTAAAATCCTACTTGTAGTCCTTACCACACTGAGTATTAATTGGATTTTTCTTAAATTAACATTAGGGAAGGGCTATAGAAAATGATATGCCTATTAATGCTCTGCTCATTTGACATGATACCTTTCCAGAAATGTCTGTAAGTAGATACAGGATTTCACATGGATTAGAATGTCAGTAGTTGATTTCATAAAGAGGCAATAGCACAATTGTACTTCTTGTGCTGTTCCATACTCACACTGAATTTCTGGGAACATTTCCAACTATCCCCAACAGTCTTTCTAGGTTAGTGACCAGGAATGTTTACAAGTGACTAAATTTATATTATTTGGACAAAAATTCCATTTGTGTTTCAGGCTATGTTGATACTGAACAAAGTAGAGTAGAGAATTGGCAATTATTCCATTAATTTGATGAATGTGGACAGCCATACCAGATATTTCAGAGCACCAAATAGATTTTTTTTTGTCTCAATGATCTAATTTTTGAACAAGATAACTGCCAAGACTCCAACTTCATACTGTTCTGTATAAAATTCTTCACAATTTTTCAAAATTGCCAGTTATTAGCTACTTAAGGGAAATGTATGTAAATATATGGATATTTTTGCATTAAAGGTATATTTCTCACTCCATATTGATGACATAAAATGAAACAGAAAAAAATATAGACAGGTGTGGTGATTTTTGCCCTGCTCCTCAAATGGCCAGTATATATTAAAAACAGTACAGCATGGTAGCTAAGATCAGCAGCTTTGGAGCCAGTATGCTTAATTCAAATCCTGGCTCTGCCTCTTACTATGTATGTGACCGATGCCTCACTTTTTCTATCTGTAAAATGGGGACATAGTACCTATCTCTCAGGTCATTGTGAGGATTAAATGAGTCAGTACATAGAAACTGCTTAAAATGGAGCTCAGATCTTAGTAAGCGCTCAATACATATAGCTATTATCTTTATATCAAATTCATCATTAAGATTAGCCAAAACCATGAAGGATCTTTTTTTGGATGATAAAAATGTTCTAAAACTGGGTTTGGGAAATGGTTGTATACCTATGTAAACTTAATAAAAAATCATTTAATTGTCCATTTAACACAGGGGAATTTCATGGTAATTAAATGATACTTTAATAAAGCTGTTATTAAAAAAAAAAAAAAGATTGACCAGCCTCATTAAGTTAATAGCAATAGGCTCCTGAGCTGTGAAGCCCGAGAATAAGATCAAGAAACACAGGGAAGGAGGAGAGGGGATCCGACGGCAGTACGGCCTGTCCCTCCCCTCTCTGCCTTGTACCAACTGTTTGCTGTCACAGGAGCTGAAGGGCCTCTGACCTTTCCCCAATCCTGAGGAAATTCCACTCTCCTGCTTTCTTAGTCCCTGCTTCAAAGTCACATAACATTGCTAGAAACAATGATGAAGTGCAGTTGATTAATTCCACTATGCAATCATGTTTTCCAATCTTACCTGGGCCCTAATTTTACTGTTCAACTTTTCCACTGCGTTTCCATCACATTTACCATACTGCCTATTGCAAACGTTTTTTGGATCTTTTAACACCCAGTCCCTGATCACCTTCTGTGATGATTACCTTTGCGTCTTTGGTATAGAAAAGTCTACCCAAATGAGCTCCCTCGATTCTCCTCCTCTTCACCTCCACACTTTTGTTTGAACCCGAACTCTTTCTTTCTTCTCTCCTTTTGGCTTCAGAGACATATTTTTCTCCCTTCTCAAGAATATTCCTTCCTTGTACTCTCAAATGTATCTGCTCTGGTAAGTTATCCCACTAGTTATTTCTTATCTTTTGTCACCAACCCCCCATCCTATAAAAAGGCTCAGATTCTTCATTATTCTTACAAACAAAACAAAACCCAAACAAGCAACCAATAGCTCTTCTCTATCCTCAACTACCCTGTGAAGTTACTAATTTATCTCACTCCTTTCCATTATCACAGAACCGCCCCAAGTATGAACACTTGGCATGCTTCTGCGTGCATTGCTAACCACGCGCTCTCTCTTGACCTCTCTAAGTGCTGGGCTGGCATCTCTGCTCCTTACATTCTCTCTCCCTCCTTCAGAACGGACAACCAGACCTTGCCTCTTGGCTCTCTCAGTCTTTGATTATTGTGCTCATCTCTCCAAAAGACTCTTCTATGCCCCTACCCCCCTTCACTCACCCCCATATCCTCCCCAAAGGAAATGCTGACTACACGCTCTTCCCAGAGAGGAGCTCCCTTCTACAGAGAAATCTCTTCAGGCACGATCCCTCTGCCTCGCTCTGTCTTTCCACTTTTTCTCCCTGTGGACATCTTCATCAAAGAACCTGTCAGAATCCCAAGTTGACTGTGTTCAGGGCTCAACTCTTTTCCTCCCTATTACTGGTCCTCTATTTTTATGGATGGCACAATTCATGCTCCTTTGCCACTGAAGCTCATAATTTAAATATCCCATGAATCCTTCTCTTTCTTTTGCATGCCATGTCCTGCAGATTATAGACCTCAAATATTCATTCCCACCACTTTATTCCCAATCTGTGCCCTCTCACCCTTGCACAGCCTGTTGGCATCATCATCTAACTGTTCTCTTCCAGTTCTGGCTTCTCTTAAATGTAATCCATTCAATATAATTCTGGGAATAATGTCCTTAAATTGTAGCTTTGATTATGGTTCTCCCTGCTTAAAAATATGCCCTGGCTTCTTACTGCCAATTGAATAAAATAAAGCCTTCTTATTTGGATATCCCAAGCTTTCTGCTATCTGCTTTCAGCTCAGTGAAACTGGAACCACTACCAAACCGACGGCTCCACATGCCCTCTGACATTTCCGTTGCCCTCCTTTCTGCACTTATTCATGTGGTTCCTCTGGCTGGAATGTCATGACTATATCACCAAATACCCACAGTCAACCATCCTTCTTCTTCAGTCTTTCCTAAGTCTCAACCAGAGTGAGATTTATCCCCCTTCTGAATCTGAAAACACTTCTTCCATTACTGTTTCTCTTGTATTGGTGTTACTAGCTGCCTGGAACATTTGTGCATGTGCCTCACTTTATCCACTAGCTTGGAAGCTCACGGAGAGTAGACACTGTGGACTCCAGCCTCGTTTGGTGCCTATGCATGCACCATTGTGAAGAATGGTGGTTCCCATACATGACATGGAGCAGAATTCCATAGGGGGCTTGTTAAAACACAGACGACTGGACCACTCCCCAAGAGTCGGAGTCAGTAGTCGGGGAAGGGGTCTGAGAATTTGCATGTCTAACAAATTCTCAGGTCATGCTGATGCTGCTGGTCCAAAAACAACACTTTTAGGACCACTGGCACAGAGTTAAAGCTTCTAGGCTCAAATCCATGTTCTGCCTTTTAAAATGCCATGAAACTTTAAATAAGAAGACAAACTTTTTGAGTCCCAAGTTCTTCATATGTAAAAGCAAAATCATGACACTGCCAAACCTACACACATCCAAGATAGTCATTAAAATCAATCACTGAAAATCTGTAGCACTCCATATAAACAAATGTCAAATGAATAAAAATAATTATACTGTCCACCTTGGAATGTTAAATCCATTTTGGTGATATATTTCTCAACGCCCCTTTGTTCTTGTTCCAGTATATGCTTTGGGGTTTATTCTCCAGTGAAATAATCACCTCCCTTTTTCCCTGTAGAGGTTCATCTGTAAAAAGTGTTGGATAAGCCCAATGCCACATTAAAGATCAGAGGCAGTCAATATATTTTAGAAATTCCTCACTTGGGTTTGCAAGGTGCACGTGGAAGCAATTTGGCCCATCAGTTAAAAAGCTTCCTTCACTGCAAATGAATGACTTGGTTCATTCCATGTTTGTCCCTGAAATCCAGGGAGGTACCAGGGTGAGGCTAATTTGCCTTGGGAGAAAAACTTAAATGAGTACTAGAGAACTGAGCAGTCAAGATAAATGACATTTTATATATTTTTGAAATTAAAATTAATGCAAAAAATCCATCATTATGGAGAAAAGCTTCACGACATTGGAGTCAGCAATGATTTCTTGGGTATGACACCAAATGCACAGGAAACAAAAGAAAACATATATAAATTGGACTACATCAAAATTAAAAACTTCTATGCATTAAAGGACAGAATCAGCAGAGTAAAAGGCAACCCCCAGAATGGGAGAAAATATTTGTAAATGACGTATCTGATAAGGGGCTAACATGTTACCAGGTATAAAGAAGTCCAACAACTCAACAAAAACAACAAAAAATCCGATTAAAAAATGGATAAAGGACTTGAATAGACACTTCCCTGAAGAAAATACATAAATGGCAACTAACACATGAAAAGATTTTAACATCTTAGTGAATCACTAGGGAAATGCAAATCAAAACCACAATGAGATACCATTTTACACACATTAGGATGACTATCATAAAAATTAAAAAAAAATTAAAATGAAAAAAACCAGGAAGTAAGTCTTGCCAAGGATGTGAAGAAATCGGAACCCTTGTGCATTACTGGTGGGAATGTAAAATAGTGCAGCTGCTGTGGAAAACAAGTAAACATAGAGTTACTATGTGATCCAGCAATTTCACTTCTGGATACATAACAGGTACCCAAAAAATTGAGAGCAGAGTCTTGAGGAGATAC
>RJWJ010039953.1:0-14213 GCA_004363605.1 Indri indri | reverse complement strand
AATGCAGGGTGAGCTCAGCCCACCCGCCATCTTCACGCTTGGCTGCTGGGTTTGGGTACCGCCGTAATCTCAGACTCTTCCCCACCAGATCACACGTGGCTGTCGCCAGAGCCCATTCTCAACCACCCCACTGGCTGCCGAGGGCTGTGTGAGGGCCATCTGGGAAGGCCTGTGCCCAGTTGCAATAGTGGCAGAGGGTGGCTAGACCACACACATTACATATGTGTGGGTGTGTGTCGGTGCCAATTAGCAGCATGTGTTGTTGATCCTATTTCAAAAGTACCCGACAGTCAGCTGCACCAGGGGAGAGGGGAATGGGAAGCCAATCGGAGGTACGTACAGAGGTAGAACACCTTGGGGTGTTATTGCTAGACAGCACTGCAGCCTGGCCCCGGCATAGAAGTGCAAGAACAAAGGTCGTAGCAGAGGGATGTGGTGCTTGGAGATTTCGAGAATTGCCTTTTGCCCCTAACATGCTGGGAGGACAGAGCAACCAACTGTCTGGTAGTTTCTCCTATAGACTGGGAAATAGCTACTATGCATTGCCAGAGCTTTTTCAGCCAGAGTGCCAACATAACCTTCACAAAGGAAAGGGCATGAAAGAGTTAAATCTCGAAATTCAAGACCATTAGAGGGAAAAGTAGCAGATCCTCACAGAACGCCAAAAGAAGGAACTACGGAGAGGTTTCGAGCAGTGGGGACATCTCTCCGGATTCACCTGGAGGGTTTTCTCCTCTTGACAAAGGCCAGGGCAATAGAGAAACATCCTCCCACCTCTGGCAGGTGCTACAGTCTGACTCATTTGACATCCATTCCTGCTTCTTTGTGTGTCTCGCTGCATTACAGAGATTCAAATGTCAAAACGACACCATTTTTCAGACTGTCCTGCATCCGGAGTTCTGGGTGTGATTTAGGTTCAACCAACCCGGTGCACCCCTGCCAGGCAGAAACGCAGAACCAGTTTGGAGGGGAGACGGGAGGCCAAGGGCATCCGTGGTGCTGGCTCAGACCGTGGCAGAGGCAGGAGGGCTCCATAGGGGCTTCCTGGCTCATGTTTATCCTGTGGCAGAAGCAGTGACAAACCCAGTCTCTGCAGAGGCAGTGTGACCCTGGGGACTTGGCATACCGTCTGCTCCTCTGAGCCTCCCAAATATTTTGTGTAAGCCGCCTGCAATTTTATATCAAATCTCTTTCTGCTTAAACTCGTTGGAAAAGTTTCTGGTGTTTTTGCAACTGAGCCTGATACACTACCCACTGAGCTTTCCCTCCAAACGGGCACACAAACCGTTTTGCCACATGAGAGAGAGAGAGAATGCAGTTCTTAGGATGTCTGAAGAGCCTGCATTAGCCAAGAGGGAAATCCATATAGGGTTAGCCCTGCTTATCCCACAGTGTTGGGTCCATGGATTCAACCAACCATGGACTGAAAATATTAATAAATAAGTAATACAGTGATAAATATAATACAAATAAAAACACAGTGTAACAGCGATTTACATAACATTTGCATTGTATTAGGTATTATAAATAATCTAGAGATGATTTAAAGTATACAGGAGAATGTATGTGGGTTACATGCAAATTCTACACCACTTTGCACCAGGGACTTGAGCACTTGGCGATTTTGGTATCCGTAGGTGTCCTGATACCAATCCCCCACGGGTATCAAGGGATGAGGATAGATAGACAGACAAACTGACTTATCAGTGCTGTGGTTTTCTCCCTTGTAAAATGGAGAATAATAATTCCTAACTACAAGGTTATTTCCAAAATGAAATAGGTCTGTAAAGCACCTAGTGCGCTGTACAGCGCGTAGTCAGTGCTCATTAAGGGGCAACTATTAAGATTATTGATGGCTACTTAAAACCCTTAGAGAGCTTGCCATCACCACGAGAAGGTGTCCAAGCTCCTTCCAGCAGCGCTCAAGGTGGCCCAGCTGTGCCCACTGTGTCCTCAGCACCTCTCTCCCCATCCCCCACTAATCGTGGTCCCCATCCAATCCCGTGGCACTGCACCAGCCAGTCGCTCCTCCTGGAACACGCTCATCTCTCCTTTGTCATCTGTCTGCTCTCCCACAGAAGCCTTCCCCAGTGCCCCAGGGGGGCCAGGTGCTGCTCCCTTCTGACCTTGAACCTGTACACAAGGTATGGCTGTGACGTGCTGAAAGACCAAAGCCCAGCACCGCGACGCTGCCCACTTGGTAAAGAGCTGCAGCCTGGGCTCGCCACGTGCCCCCACCCAACCGCCCTGGGCTCCCTGTCCCCACGGAGCCAGTTTAGCCAGAGCGAGCTGGATGGTGCAAGGAAGAGGACTGCCCTGGGGACAATTCTGGCACCCTGGGAGGCATATGTCCCATGTCCCCACCACTCACTGCCACCTACCTACCCATGGGAACTACAGCCTCTGCCGGATGCTGCGCGGGGTGATGCCTGTTGGACCACCATCCCCACCTACTGCTCTCCACCCAGGGCTCTACCCAGTCATTTCACTTGTCACACTGAAGATGTCTGTTCCCCTTCCTCCAACACACCAGACTGTAGGTGGGGCCAGGAGCAGGGGTGTTTATTTTGTCTTTGCTCTCCCAGCACCACGCCCGGCCTGGCGGACCGGCAGCTCTGCTGAGACATCGAATCAGCCGCAGCTCGGGAGCCTGAGAGTTGGCTGGAGAGACTCCGGAGGCAGATCCGGAAATGAGGCGCTCGGAGGTTAGGAGGTCACCTGGAGCTGATCACTCCAGCTTCTCCACCGGCATTGGTGGCCACCTCCAGTCAACAGAGGCTGCAGGAGATGCCACCCACACAGCCAGCTATAGCCCGAAAAGACCTGGCACCACGTCCTTAATCCTAAACAGAAATAAAAGCTATCACCTGGCACTGAGTATCCTCTATCCCATCCAATTTAAATAATATTGTCTCCAGGCCTGTCAGCGCACTTCATTTTAATAGCTCAGCCTACTATTTTAGTTATAGATGGAGATGTCTGCTGTTTTCAAATTAGCCTCCAGCGCTCATCATCAAGTCATCAAATCTTTCCCTGCCAAAACTCATATACCTCAATGCTGAAATGTTTCCTGTTTTATTATCTCCAGTAAACAGCCGCTTTTCCCCAGAGTCAGCATTCAGCCAACGATGTGCCCCACGGCCTAGATGATCAGCTGTACTGGGTGCCTTGTCACCTGCTGAGGCTGCGTTCCCAGCCGGGATTGATGGCGACAATGCTCTTCCCCATGGACAAGCTGCAGTTGTCAGAAGAATTCTTGGGGGGAGTGTTATGGACAAGTTGTTTGCCACTCACCTGGGCTCTGCTGTGGCCTAGCAGAGTGGAAATGCTTTGGCACCAGCCGAGCGGACCCGAGTTCAAATCCCAGTCCTGTCATTTACCATCTGTGTGACCTCAGGCAAGTTACTTAACCTCTCTGAATTGTTTCCTTTTCGGCAAAACCTAGGTTAATCATTCCCATCTCACAGAGTTTTTGGTGTGAGCATGAAAGGAGATTTTATATATATATATATATATAAAATATACATATCATATATTGTATTATATATATTATATATATAAAATATACATATTATATATTATATTATATATTATATATATATATATATAAAGCGCCTGGTACTTAATCGGGCTTATGTAAATTCTAGTTCCCTTCCATTCCTTCCCCTCAACTAGAGTGGTATTAATTAGCGTTTTCTGTTTTGTGAACCACAGAGAAGGTTAAGCTGGAAGGGAACTTACCTGAGAGTTCCTGGTGCGAGCTGCTCAGTTTACAGATGGAGAAGACCACACTGGAGAACAACCCCCTCCTAAAACACAGAAGAATTTGTGTTTGTGCAAACTCTCCCCTTCTCTCTTGCCTAACAGTCGCATAGCTCCCCAGGAGGGATGGAAAACATTCACATTCACCAGAGCGAGACTCCGCTTGAGGCCTCGGACTGGCATTTACAGTTGCATAGGCTGTGCACTGCACAATTAAAGGAGTGCACTAACAAACAGCTAAGTGATGGCACACCCACAATTCTGAACCATGGATCCCTGGATGTCTCCATGAGGAGAGGGACATACCTAACAGCTCCCTGGCTTAGACAGGGGGCCAAATTGTAGCCACTCAAGTGATGGATAGTCATGAAAAAAACACTATGAGGTGCTATAGCGGACCATTGCAAGAGCGGCCCCGACTTACGGCTCCAAGAACTCGTGCCCTTGGGTGTCCCCTACAACGTTGGTTTTGGGCTTGGCCATGTGTCTTCCTTGGGATAATAGGACACTCGATAAATGTGACACAAGTGGGGACCTGAACAGCGCTTGCACCTCAGACTCTGCAACCAGCACATCAGCAAGGCCCAGCCAGCCTTCTTGTTCTCCAAACGAGACCATGTGGGAAAAGGTTGCAGCCACCCAGCTGTCCCAGATGAGCCCCTGACAAGCCAGCCCTCCCAGCTGGCCTCCCCCTGACCGCAGACATGTGAGCCAGCCCAGCTGAGATCTGCAGAACCCAGGCAAGCCCAGCCCAACGTGCCAACCTGCAAAATGACAAGGTAAACAAACAGTTGTTTTAATTCACTGTGTTTTAAATGGTTTGTTACACAACAAAAGCTACCTGATACAGGTGCTACCCTAGGCTTTGCAGAGAAATCCTGAGATTAGTAAAAGAAAGGAATTATAGGACCCATCATCTAGTTGTGCAGAAAGACTTGTGCAAATGAAGAAATGCATGGATTGAAGCTAAGAGTCCAATGAGGGCTAAGCAGCTGGGGAAATCCTCATGGAGGGGAATCTTCCATTGTCCTTGAAGGATGTCACTTCTCCCACCCAGCAAACATCTATCCCATGTTTAATAGGGACCAGGTGCTGTGCCAAGCACATGCCTTAGGAATAGCGCCTCACCTGGGTCACAGCTCCTCTGTGAGGACAGGGCTGTCATCCCTCCTTACAGATGAGGTCAAGTCACTTGCCCAAATTCACACAGAGAGGAAGTGGCAAAGCAGAAATCTGAATCCAAGCAGTCTCACTCAACAACTCAAAGTCTTCATCCCACAGTGTTGTAATTTCAAGGGTAACAGATGCAAAATCCAACCTGCGTCTCCTAATAGAGCCGTTCGTGAGCCCTGCATGTCAGCCCCAAGACATGTCCATGCAGGAGCAGCCACATAATTCTATCTTGAATATTTTATTCTCACCTCCTTCTTTTTGCCAAAGAGAACAAATGCCCAGAGAAACTATTTTCCCCATTTTTTTGTACTAGTGTTGGTTGGGGGAACTTAGTGTCTGGCGATGCTGGTAGCCAGGGGACAAAGACCCTCCTCTACCCTCCAGCAATGCTTTGTCATCCATGGGGTCAGATAAGAAAGGGGTGCACAGTGACAGGGTTACAAGAGGGAAGGGCAAGCGCTACGGTGCCTGCCTGTTACCATTTAGATGAAACAAAGGAAAGAAAATAACAGCAAGATCTTCTCTTTACAAATCTCTGAATAACTAGTCAAATCCTTTCACTTGTATTATCTTTAATCTTGGAATGTAAGTCACCTGGCTCTACTTTTGTTCAGGCTTTGTAGGAAATACAACTTCACTTTTTTATACATATATATAGAGAGAGAAGATGAATTTAATTTACTGACATGACTTGGGTGGGGATTTTGATGATTGATGAGACTGTGTTTGAAACGTGCTTAGAGAGTCTCAAAAGTGGAAGACACGTGTAGACCACAGGTTGCATAGCAGCTATGGGCAGTGCCCCAAGCCCTGTGCTAATTGCTTTTTGTGCATTATATCGGCTGATCGTCTCAACAAGGCTGTGAAGAACTACCAGTTTCTTCATTTTAAAGATGGGGAAATTGAGCCTTATTGAGAATAAACAACCGAGGTCACCCAGCAGGTGAGTGACAGAGACAGCATTTAAATCCTGGCGATTTGCCATCACACTTTGAGCCGCTCTGTGATTCTGTCTCCATTTCAACATAGCATCCACCATGTGAGGACACAGTGTTCCTCTCCTCCAGAGGGTGCAGCAACACCTTCTTCGCCAGACACCGAATGTGCTGGCGCCTTGACCTTGGACTTCCCAGCTTCCAGAACTGTGAGAAATAAATTTATGTTCTTTATAAATTACCCAGTCTTGGGTATTCTGTTATAGCAGCACGAAACAAATTAAGACACTAGTCAGTTGCTCACCAGTGTCCTCGGCTAGGCTGCGAGCCCCGCTGGGGCAGGTCCTGGGTTTTCTTCTCTTTCCCTCTGCACCCCGCCCCCCAGCTCCTGCCTAACACAGGCAGGCGTTTGAAAACTATGTGATTATCCAAACTCTTTGCACCACTGTCGGAAGCCAAGCGGCGAGTCACTGAGGTCCAAACAAGATGGAGGGTGTCTTTCCTTTTGTAAAACAATTTTTGTGGGGACAGCACATTTACAAGACCTTAATGCCAAAACTCTAATAAAGGAAGACACAGAGTGGTTTTGAATCCATCTTCATCTACTTTATTGCTCTTGTCTCCCAAAGGAACTATTTTTATTTTTCTATCTTCCAGTGATTCTTTATGCACAAATATAAATATATGCTTATTTTCCTACATTTCTGCTTTTTGCTTTTTTCTACTGAACAACACATCCTAGTGACCTCACTGTACCAGTAAAAAGAAAGCTTCCTCATCCCCCATTCTGGGGGCATGGCACGCCATTGTGTGTGCAGATGGGGCGTGGCTTTTTTAACAGGTTCCCTCTTTGTCATTACAAACAATGCTGCAGATGCCATTTCATATGTGAGGAAGTGAATCTATAAATTCCAAAAGTGGGATTTCTGCACACGTGCGTAAATGCGTTTGTCATTTTGGAAGCTGCCGTGGCATGGCATTCCTAAACTTTAATAAAAAAGCACCTAATCTGAAGATGGTTATCTTCTGAGCATTTAAAAAATAATGTTTTCTAAGGAAATAGACCCTGAGGATAGTCAGGGCAAATCATCTCATCGTCATTGTGATGTTTTGTCACATCCGCAGCGGATTAGGGTGGGCACCAGGTGTGAGAAATCACTCCAGCTTTGCTCTTTTTACAAACACAGTGCATCTCAACCCAGTGATTTTCTTGGCATTTACAGAAAGGCCATTTCTGCCTGGGGTTTGTACCACTACAAAGCTTTTAATGGAACTAGAGACAAAATGACAAATTTCTCACATTGGAGGCACTTTCCTGGAAGCATGCAATTCAGTTTCATGTCCCAGCCTGAGAGCGCTGAAAACAGCAGATCAAATTGCTGGGCCATCTGTGGCCTCCTGTCCACCGGTGGGGAGGGGGGCAGACGGAAGCTGCCTCTCAGGACCTCGGCAAATGTGCTGGGAGGGGGCCATCGCCCATGGCACCAGGACCCTTCAGAGTTCCTGCCACATGTCTGAACAGGCACCCAAACCAGCAGCTCAAACATCCTCCATCCCACAAAAGCTAGTCTTCGGGGAGCTTATATGCGTAGCAAGCAGCATGTTCACGGTGACACAGGAACCAGAGCTGTCAAGGCTAGAAGGCGAGTTGGTGCCTCCAACCTGCCACAAACAAGCCCAAAGTGCCAACGTGCCCGTGCGTGAGGTGGCGAGGTCTCTGCAAGTCACGGCTGCTGCCTGAGGACACGTAGGGTGGTGGGGTGGACTGGCCTATGCCCAGGGCCTGGTACAGCAGGGTGAGTGGGTGACCCCACCAATGGCTCGCAGGTGATTCTGCAGCCAGGTGTGTCCTAAGGGGGCAGAGTGGGCAAAATTGGGCATAGACAAAGTTATGAAGAAGGTGGCACTTCTTGTCTTCATGGTCCCCAAATCCTTGTCGTGTGTTTCTTTGCAACATCCCCACCGGCAAGTCACTTGCCACCTGGACTGTGGCCGCAGGCTCCCAGCGGATCCCAGCGCTTTCCCGCTCTTCCATCCTAAATGCAGGGGCCGCGGTGATGCTTCCCCAGCTAAGCCTGACCAGGCGGCTCCCGTGCTCACTCAGTAACAGCCCGTTCCATTCAGAGCATGAGCTGACCTCCCTGGAGCCTGCTGGCCTCATCCCCTGCCTCCCTGGGCCGTCACTCCGGCCACACTGGCCTCACTGCTCCTCCACTGCCCTCAGGGGCCCCTGTCTGGGCTGTTGCACTCACTGTGTCCCCTCCCTGGGTCACCTCTCCCAGCCCCAGAACCACATGGCTTCCCCCTCTGAGCTCTCTCCTGACCAGCCTCCTTACACAGCCACCATGGACACAGTTCCACTGGAAACCTTCCCTGCCTCTGCTCTGTCTCTCTCCAGCGTCCTTAGCACTGTCTGCAGACACTGCCCATTTTACTTATTTAGTTCATCATCCCCTCCCCCACGCTGGAAAATAAGCTTGTATCTGTTTTGTTTACTACTGTTTCCCCCACATCTAACACGCCTGGCACACAGGAGGTCCCAGGTACCTGCTGAATGAGTGAATACAGGAATGAAGCATGAATTTCCCGCCAACAACCTCATCACCCTGGTCACAGAAGAAGCCACCTAGAAATCCATGCACAGGAAGGCGCCGTCACCACCCCTGTCCCTGCCCATCTGGTGCCATCAGGATTGACACTGCTGTGCTGTCTTTGCCGCATTTTACACGAGAAAGGCCAGTGTTTAAGACGAAGGGAAAGATCTCTACTATGGATGTTTCATGCCATGGTGGGTGAGAGAGATCATTTTGGGCGGAGAGCTTTCCTGGGTGTCTGGGGCATGGGTAATGGCATGAAAGAGCTAGGGCGGGCTCTGCCACGTGTCACACAGCCAAAGGGGAACTGTATGAGACGCAGCAGTTGTGGACCTGTGTCATGAGCCTGGAGATGAACCCAGACCTTGTCAGCTGGGTGTGACCGAAGCACCCGGCCACAGCAGCTCAAGCCGTGAGCGCATAGCCTGGGGCACCGTCCCCCGTCCACCAAAGCCATGCTTGCCTAGTTGGTTTATATTTGACAAGGCCATATGATGTCACTTGCAAATTATTTAACTTCTATAGTGACTTAATGGTTAATATCTTTTATCATCCTTTTTCATATATACATGTATATACATGCAGAGATATATGAAAATGGTCTATATTTCTACATGCACACATGCATACGTATATCTTTGATTTTGTGTACCTTTGATGCTGGCCACCATGTGGCCTCTTTAGAAAGGCTATAAAATAATAAACTGTCCAGTGCTAGGTATAATTTCTCTTCAGGGCATACTGTTGCAGGAAAAAGATGACAAGTGAGATTACAAAGCCTGTCAACACAACTCTTAGGCCCTAAGACGCTGCTGGAAAAGGGTGTTCTAATGAGTTCAGTGTCCACAGCAGGAGTAGGATGAAGCCGGGATGAGAGGTCCAAAGCCCTCGTGGCCTCCTCCCACGGCAGCCAGGAGGCCTGGGGAGGTCGTGCGACTCTTTCGTCCATTTCCTTGGCTGTTAGTGAGAGCGTCATACCAGATACCGTTTGGTGTCTTTCAAAATGCCCGTGTCCCATCAAGGCCAAAGCGGCCAGTACGCCTGGGCAATGCAGGAACTTGGAACGAGGCAATGAAAAGATGACTCGGAGCTCCGATGGCATTCCAGATCAGAGTGGCCTGAAACCCGGAACACCGGAGCTTCCAGCCAAGCCTTCTGTGGCTCGATCCAGATTTGCAGTCAGGTCTGAACTGTTATTCGGATGAACATGGCAGCAGTTTTCTGGGACCCTGCTCTGAAGTCAGATTTTGCTGTCTGCTCTGAAGCTTGTTCAACACATTCACTGCCAGGCTAGAAAATAATTTTTTTTTCCCATGGGCCACGATGTTTTACTACAGAAATAGAATAAAAATTTCGAGAGAAAACCTGAGGAAATGGCAGCAAGCAGGACTCGGCCAAGGAGCAATGTCCTCGAGGCAGGTGATGCTTTTTAAAACATTCTCATCTTAACATCCCAACCTCACCCTGTCATCTCCGATGTGCTTTGTTATTTGTACCAATTGGTGTGGTACCTGTGCAATTTTGTTACATGCATAGATTGCAGAGCAGTCAAGTCGGAGTTTTTTAGGGGATCTATCACCTGAATAACGTACATTGTTAACTAATTTCCACCGTACGTTAATCCCATGCCAGGACCCGACACACTCAAGCAAGCCTTGCAATGCAGCGGCCCAATGTCGGCGGTACTTAGGGGGTGAGCAGACTCGGGGCCACTACTGGGCAACCCATGGCTGGCAAGAAAAACAGCAGCTGCAGGAGTGAGGGCCAGGCACCGCGGAGCCAGCGCCATCCTGGGAACCTGTACAAAACTTCCCCTGTGAGTGAGCAAAGCGACGCAGCATTGAGAAACCTTATTCTCTAAAATTACGGACCTCTTGACATGCGCCTGTTCAAATCATCTCGGTAAGAATAGACGATCCCATTCCTGCCTGGGAGATCTGAGGTCTCTTTGACACAGAGACGCTGCCTAGATTTCCAAGACAGGTGCAGAGCTCCCGATAAGGGGTTTGGGGGCACAACATTCTACATTTCTCTTAACCCTGTGGTTTCCAAGGAAACGGAACCCTGAGTCAGCTCCCCAGCCCCGCCTGATGATCATTCGTTTACACACAGCCCTGCTTTGCTTTGCACACAACATAGGTTCATTTCAATTTTAGTGAAATCCCATCATTTCTCCAAGTCCTAGAAGAACTTTGTGTTTCCTTTATTTGAGGAGTCCCTCCAGGATCTCCCTGGAGCACTTGCCCTTGTTGCAACCTCCCTCTGTGGTCTCTCTGGCTTTATTACATCAGATATTCCAGGGAAAGTCGCCCCTGAACATATACAAAATAGTGTGGAAGGTGAGCAATGACCCCAAAAGCTGTAAGACTTAGAAATCACTAGGCTAAATAGTTTTTTTTTTTTTAAAGGAATGCAAAAATATGTGGTGTAGTGGGAAACAACTCAGGTTTTTGAATTCAGAAGGTCTGGGAGAAAGTTCCACCTCCTCCAATTACTGGCGGGGGTTACCTAACCTGTCTAAGCTTTTATCGTCTTGATCCTGGGCTGTTGCCAAGATCCGATGAGATAATGTGCATGAAATGGTTTTCACGGTGCCTGTCATACGTTAACCACTCAACATTAATTATTACTATCTGCAAGATATGAATGGAGATGAATAAGGAATGGAAAGAATCGTGAAAACATTAAAATACAAGCATCAGCTCTGTTGAGGTGTTAGGATTTAGCGGTTTTCTTTTACATCCTGTAACGTTGCTTTGCTTTCCCTTGGGCACACAGCCAGACCATGGACCTGAGGCTTCTATCGATTTCCCCATCTTGGGAGATGGCAACTCTGTCCCTCCAGGTGTTCAGGTCAAAAATCTTGGAGTCAGCCTTGATGCCCTCTCTCCTGCATCCTATCTAAAAATATAGTCAATCCTGTTGGTTCTTCCTGCAACATGTCTCCAAAATTCCACCACCTGTCACCACCTTCACCTGCTACATCCTGATTCAATCACCCATCCCCCGCTTGCCTGGGTTATCGAAACTTCATCTTAACGAGGCTTCCTTGTGAACCGCTGATGGGAATATAACATGGTACAACCGCTATGGAAAACTGTGTGGCATGCCGGTTCCTCAAAAAATTAAACGTAGAATTACAATATGAGCCAGCAATTCTATTTCTGGGTATGCTCCCGAAAGAACTGAAATCAGGGACTCAAATAGGTAAACACATGTTCATAGCAGCATTATTCACAATAGTCAAAAGATGGAAATAGCTAAAATGTACACCAGTGGTTAAACTAAATGTGGTATACACACAATGGGATATTATTCACCCTAAAGAGAAAGGAAACTCTAATACAGGCTAAAACGTGGATAAATCTTGAAGACACTATGCTAAGTGAAATAAGGCAGACACAAACAAACACCTACTGTATAATTCCTTATATGATTTTCCTAGAGTAGTCAAATTCAGAGAGACAGAAAATAAAATAGAGGTTACCAGGGGCTCGGGGAGGGAGGAAAGGGGAGTTAAGTGTCTAACAGGCACAGAGTTTCAGTTTAGGATGATGAGAAAGTTCTAGAGATGGATGGTGGCGATGGTCGCACAACCGTGTGAATGTCCTTAATGCCATTGAACTGTACACTTAAAAATAAGATAGCAAATTGGGTGTTATATGTACTCTACCACAATAAGAAATTTAAAACTCCCAAACCCCCCTCCCACCTGGCCCCTCCCATTTCTTTACCATTCTCTCCTATTCCTCTGTCCCTTGCCCTCCACACTGCAGCCACCCTGTTTTTATTAATATTTCAGCCCCTCAAACATGCCAAGCTCAATCGTGCCTCAGAACCGTTGCACAAACCACTTCCTCTGTTGAAAACATTCATTCCTCTATTCTCTACAGAGACAAGTTATTTTAATCCTCTGAATCTGTGGCAGAGAGTAGCTAGATGTGCACCAAGCTGTTTCCTCTTAGACCTGGACACACCTATGTCCCTTGGCACAGCTGGTCCTCCTTCCCAGCCTCCCTGGCACATAGATGCATCAAGTGACAGTGGGCAAAAATCACAGGCATCACTTCCAGGCTTGCTACCCACTCTGGGAAAAGAACCCTGATGCACAAGAGCATGGTGCTCATGGAAGGACCACGTTAAAAACTGGAGAGCCACAACATGGAAAGAACCTGGGTCTCTGAATCACTGCATGGCAAAGAGCCACCTACTGACCAGGCTAAGTTCATTTTGGATTTTATGTGAGTGAGAAGAAAACTTGTCTCTGAGCCATTGTACATTTGGGGGGAATTCCTGTTATGGTTAAAACAGCTAGTCGTACTCTAATACAAACATCAGACAGGGGTCTTCTCTGCCCACCAACGTCAAAAAGCTGGGCCCTTCCATCATTCTCCACCCCACCATGTTTCTTGTACTCTCTCCATAGTTTGTAACTTATTTATTCATTTTAATACATTGATTTTGGTATGTTTCCCCCTCTAGATGGCAACCTTCTTTGATATGCAAATTAGGTGTCATGCTTGTCACTGCACTTCCCTAATGTGCCTGATACAAGCTCAGTAAACATTAACTGCATGAATGATCAAGGTCTGAATCCAGCCCGTTGTCAGTGGTACTCATCTATTCTGTTAGATCCCCCTGCGCTCCTGCCATTTCACAGAACATGCTTTCAGTGGGTCCCTCCATTGTTGGTCTCAGAGCTCTCTGAAACGTACGCACATTCCACTCGAACGTTTTAACACACTGTCTGGTAAGGCTGCACTGAATGCGGCAGTGCCTGTCTGTGTCCCACAGACTTAGTTTCTCCAGGGTGTATTTGCATTCCTAGAGTCTAGCAGGTAGTAGGTTGGCAAAGGACTGAATGGATGGATGGATGAATCAATGAACCAGCGAATGAGTGAATTTGTCAGAAGAGGAATTTGAGATGGATCCTACCTCAAATGAGAGGCAAAGCACAGAATGCAGCATTGGCAAAGATTAGCTGGTTCCCTGTCTAGACAAGTGTCATGAGTCACCACACCCAGGGGACATGGCCTGGCCTGGAAAGAGCCCTGGCCAGGGAGCACCAGACGTGGACCCAGAGCCACTATGTCCCCAGTTCGCTGTGCACTCTGGCAAGTCACCATCCTCTCCCAGAGACAATTCTCTTATCTGCAAGACATGAGACTGGGGCTAAACAACATTGAAGACTGCGTTAGCTTTAGAGCGACATTATTTAAACCCGGGCAGCGAAAGAGGAAATAGAGAACAATGCTCTATCTCCATGCTGTCTAATTCAGAAGCCACTAACCACATGTGGCTGTTGAGATGTGCTGTAAGTACAACATGCACACTGGATTTCAAAGACGTATTACCAAAAAATGCACATTTCTTACTAATTTTTATGATTACATTTTGAAATAATATTCTGGATATTTTAGGTTAAATACAATATACTATTACAGTCATTTGACCCATTTCTTTTTACTTTTTTTTAACGTGTCTACTAGAAATTTTAACATTACCCATGTGACTTGCATTGTGGACAGCACCATTCTATGCCATTACTGGTCCTGAAGTTCAGCTACGTAATCCAGAGTATGATGCATAAACCATTGCTTCTACATCCTTTTCAGAATTCTCCAAATTCATTGTCAAATAAATCCAGAAACTTTCATTAAAGTGAATCTCACTATGATGAAAATGCACTATGAATGGGCACCTGGTTGGATGTTATGCAATTTTGTTTCATAACCAGTGTGGTTGAGGT
>RJWJ010039952.1:0-14212 GCA_004363605.1 Indri indri | reverse complement strand
AGCAACAAGGAACAGGGTATGAGCCACTTCACACAGACAGGACCTATGTATTGACCTAGTCCCATCCCACCCTCTTGCTTTCCAGATAGGAAAATGAGACCCAGGGAGGATAGGCAACTTGCCCCAGGGCACCCAGTGAGCAATGACAGTGTCTAATTTTAAACTCAGGTTGGTTTTAATCTTAAGAGGTTTGAGGACAAATAAAGGGGGACGGAGGTGTCATTTCAATACTGCAAATCTGTAGGCAGAATTAAGGACGAACATGTACATACCTACTTTTCTGAAGAGAGTAGAGTCCACAGTGTTCATCGGATTCTCAAGGGGACACAAGACGAAAGAAAAGTAGAGAGAGTGGAAGGGGCTGGGCCAAAGTCACATGGTGAGTGGCAGCAGACCTGAGATGACCCTTGTGTCCTAGATTCTCAGTCACTGCCCTGCACTTCCTGCCATGGGAAAGGCCATTTTCTTCAATGTACCAGATGGACCTTGGCCAGTGGGAACACCCTGGTTTCTCACGGGCAGAGGCTCCTGCAGGCACTGCCCACGGACCCTGGCAGAAGACACGCAGGGAAGACCCTGGAGCTGCACAAGAACCAACTCACCCTGAACTGTGCTCACAGGGTCCAAGCAAGGTGAGGGCTGCTCTAGACCCTGAACAGACTTCTAGTAAGACAGGTTCTTCTCTTTGGTTCAAATTGTTGACGTATGTCATGGTCAAGTCTTCCGTGTGTTTCCACAGACTCCACTGCACACCCTGCTGGCCTGGAAAGGGTAAACTCCCGAGGCAAATGATTGATTAAACACAACAGCAAAGTATGAAAATTAATTGAGATATTTAATAGACAGTGCAAACCATAATTTCATCTGAATATAAATGTATGCATGTTTTCAATGAGATATCTATCAGTTATCACAAACAGCAACAAGGACCTTAGAGCTACGTTAGAAAACTGTATAGCTGGAACTTAATTCTAACAATCTTGCTTGCTCTCAAGAGAACATCGTCCATTTCAAATCAGTGTTACAAACTCCAAAAGACCAGGGAGTACGAGCGAGGAGTGGGCCAGAGTGGTAGACACAGAGCCAGTACACAGGTGATGGACAGAAATACAGCTCTCGAGGAAATCAAAATCAGATGCATTATTACAGCTAAGGACAAGGAAAAGCCTATGGCTTTTAAAAAACGACTTTTCTGCCAGTACCATACAAGTATACAAAGAGATGTGTGACAAGTCAACTGACTTAAAAGGACAGAGGCTACATTTTCAGGTCATTTCAACTGCAAACGGTCAACCCTTTCCATTGAGGATTCAGCAGTGGAGTTAGCGTAGTCCAGAAGCTCAATGTTGGATTTGCAAATACAGTTTATTTTACAGAAATTCAACATTATAAACAGCAGGCACCTCCCACCCCGCCCCGCCCCCCCTCCCCCCACCCATCCCACCGGGTGCAGACCATGCTATGCAGAGAGTGAGCAGCAATGTGGCCCTACTGCTTTGGAGTGAGACTGGAGAGCGATGGAACCTGCCTGCACCACGTCCTGCCTGCCCCGCACACACACGCGCCTGCCCACTGCGCAGGCCATCAGAGTCTGTCTGGGCCCAGCCCGCACTGGCCCAGTTACATGGATCCAGCCCAGTTCTCTAATTCCTTCATGTCGTCGTCCTCCTCTTCCTTCTTCTTGGCTGTGTGAAGAAAGAGAAGGTTATTTAGGAGGGCTGGCTGTGGTGCTTGCAACACATTCTGGCTGGGACCTAGGGCTGTGCTGTGTGGCGTCCACCTGACAGGCCCTGCCCTTGCAGCCAGCCTCATCTCCAGGCTGTCAGTGGACCACTTCTCGGTGCCTAAAGGCTGCCACAGAAAACCAGGCACACTTTCTGCAGCACCTCCTCTCCGCCCCCGCGGGCCCAGGTGAAACAAGGATTCTACACTGAGAACCCATCAGGGTTCCCTAGAGGCCTCAGTCCCACAGCATCCAAGGTGGGGGGACAGCAGGAAGAACCCCCAAGAGATCTAATCCTTGCCATCCCCCCACTCCTCCTCAAGGTACTTGAACCACCTGTATGCACCTTCAGGCGGCCTGCTGGACAGCTCTGCCCACACGTGCTCCAGGCAGCCAACTCTATTTGAAGGGCAGTTCCTCTTTATATACAGGAGAGGAGGTGCCCGCAACCTGGTCACACACTGTTCCCGGGGCTCTCTCTCTATGCCATATCAAACTGCCCCACTTTTTCTAGAAGTTCTGTGTAGAATACTTCTACCTGGGGGTGAAATATTATGGGAGAGGAGGAGAGAATGAAGAGGAAGAAAGAAATGGAACTTTTATAGAACCAGGTCTCTGAAAGAGCCAAAGCTGTTTCCTTCCCACAGGGGCTGCCTCTGAGGCCCTGGGCTTTTCTAGGTGCGCACAACACAGGATACTAGACAGGGGACAAGAACTGTCCTGGACTTAAACTTCCATACCTTCTCACAGTGCCTGGAATTTTCTCTTCTTTGGTAACATAGGAAAAAAATCATTCTAGAATAGAGGTTCCCAATTAGGGGTGATCCCTCCAACCCCTGCCAGGGACATCTGACTGTGTCTGGAGATATTTTTGGCTGTCATAGCTCAGGGGCAGTCACTATTGGCATCTAGTGGGTAGAGGCCAGGGGAGATGCTAAACATCCACAGCGCACAGGACAACCCCACCCCGACTCCCCACCCTGCTGCCCAAAGGATTATCTGGCCGTGTCAACGGTGCCAAGATTAAGAAACCCTGCTCTAGAAGGAAACTAGTAAAGGGCAGGTGACATTGTCTCTATAGTCATCCTATCTGGTTCTCAATCCTGGGCAAGCTCAGGACCCAAACCAAAGGCAACCAATCAGAAGATCACGAGATCACCCCCAGGTGGCATCCTGACTCCAGATAAGAAGTACTCACCGGGTTTTGATGGTAGGGCTATAGAGGGAACATTTGGTAGAGGGACTGTTTCGGGTCCACTGATTTCCAGCAGATTCTTGTCTAGTTCCTCCTGTTCTAGTTCTTCTAATTCTGCCATGAGTTCATCCTGGTAAAACGAAACACAGAGTGAGCACCCTCCCTGGGAACCCCAGCCCCTGCAGCCATGCCTCTTACTGACACTGAGTGGACACATACACCCTTCTGAGAAAGTCAGAGAGGAGATAAACTCCAGGTTCCACCCTCAGTGATTCAAAAATCCTAACAAGCTTCTACTAGGGAACGTAACACACTGTCGAGCATCGCTGATGCATACATCTGGTGTCCTGTACCAGACCGTGAGCATCTGGGAGAGGAGATCATATCTTGTCACTCCTATTTCATCTTAGAGCTGGGCACAAAGAGTGTATGTTTGGGAATGTTTCCTGAATTGAAATTAACTTGATTAGTCCATCAGACTCCAGTGTGAAACATGAAAGCCCTGGTGCTGAGAGCTAAGGGTAAGAGCTGCAGGCTGTTTACTTAGTTAAATGGTGGGGGTCAGAAAGCACAAAGATTAGGATCAGTGGAGAGGAGCTGACCTTTAGGAGACTCAAATCTAGCACATAATAAAGTACTTCCAGCAGGGGCTGACATCGTATTATAAAACCTAAAGAGACTCAAGGTCCCAAATTCCTACAGCAGATATTGGTAGGTGGCCAAGATCCAGACGGATCCCTCAGGAGTCAAATGTAAATGCTTCCTCCTTGGCTTCGCCTTTACCTCATGTTGGAGTTGTCTGAGGGCAAACCCTGTAAACTTTTCCAGGGCATGGTCACCTCTGCCGCCCCAGTTCCAAGCCCAGGGCCCATCACAGAAAGGCGAACTGTTGAAACCAATTGTCCAAAGGGTCCCAGTGAAGGCTCTATTACTCTACCTAAGCTGCTACCCCAAACAGGGAAAATGTTCCTCCAAATCCAGAATTCAGGCCGGGCATAGTGGCTCACACCTGTAATCCTAGCATTCTGGGAAGCTGAGGTGAGAGAATTGCTTGAGGCCAGGAGTTTGAGCCTGATCAATATAGTGAGACACCATCTCTAGAAAAAAAGTAGCCAGGCATGGTGATGCACTCCTGTAGTCCCAGCTACTCGAGAGGCTGAGGCAGAAGGATCACTTGAACCCAGGAATTTGAGGTTGCAGTGAGCTATGATGATGCCACTGCACTCTAGCCCAGGAGACAGAGTGAGTGAGACCCTGTTTCTGTGGGGAAAAAAAATTCCAGAATTCAGGGAGGATTAACACCATGCCCTGTCTATGTCCAAGTCTCTAGAGGGGTAATAATTGGTGATTTCCAAACCAAATACTCCCTGCCTGAGAGCCTTCAAGAGCACATCGAGGGGCAGCCTGGGTGTCATTTATGAAGCTTATGTGATCTCACCTCGTCAAACTCTTCTCCAAACCCTACGGGTTTTGAAATTGCTGTTGAAATCTCCTCTGCAAGTTCCTGCTGGTCAGCAATGTCCTGCATTAACTCATCAACTTTATCGATGTCCCTTTAATGAAATGGATAGATGTCATATCAACTGATTGGTCTGTGTAAAGAGGGCCTGCAAAGCAGGAGCAGAAACCCCATTCCACACAGTCAACTTCCCAGCCACACCCCCTACGATTACTCCCTGCAAGGAATTACTTGTCATTATTGCCTTCCTCCAACCCATTAAAATAGAGAATCACAGAATCAAGGGGATGGAAATGTCCTTAAGACATAACCTACTCCAACATTCTAAGGAAAGAGGGCTTAGCAAAGTTAAGTGGTCAAGGTCCCAAATGCAAATTAGAAAGCATGTCAGATGAGACCACAGGACTTCTAACTCCTGGGCCAATAAGCTCTTCAAGCCCAAGGGCAACCCTGTGCGGGGGCAGGGGTAATAAAATCACAAATCATAAAATATAGCCATGCCACCTGACAGGCCCTTCCCATCTACCCAAATCCACTTATGGATATTCTACTAGCCAAAAAGGCAAGGCAAAAGTGCAGAATTGTTTCCCATACACTGTCGATTAACACAAATACAAATACACAATTATGCAATACAGTACATACACACATACTTGCTCAGCCCAATGAATATCCACCTCAGACAACACTTCGCTTATCTGAAGCCTACTTTTCCTGCTACCTCACATTTCTAGAGCAGCATCAACAAACTTTTTCTGTAAAGGGCCAGATAATAAAAACTTCAGAATTTATGGCCATAAGGTCTCTGCTGCAAATATTCAACCCTGCTGTGTAGCACAAAAGCAGCCACAGACAATATGTAAATTAATGGGCATGACCGTATTTCAATAAAACTTTATTTACAAATATAGGTGGCAGGGCCACAGACCGTGTTTTGCCAACCCCTGTTCTAGAGCACAGCTGAGTACCCAAGAGGAAGGAAAAAAGGCTCCAAGCATTCTCTAATATATGCTACCAAATTCTAAGCAATAAAACGAATGCAGAATTTTGTTCACGGGAGAAGTCCTCATTTAGAGTCTAGTTACCCTGTCTTTTAGTTACAATTTTAACAAGCTTATATATCTAGTTTCTTAGGCCACTACGCATGGGAAGTAGCCACATAGAAGAGGAAGGACTGCCCAGGCCAAGAACATTGTCAAAACAACAATCATAACCTGAGGGCAAGGGAGGAGGCAGAAAATTTCATTTAAAGCAGACATGAGAATAGATCCAATACCCTGGGATGTACCACACACTTCAGGGCCCCTGAGAGCATCAGGAGAAAGTCATGGACACTGACTCTAATCCCAGTTCTATCCAAGCTCCCACATAATCCAGGGCAAGTCAGCTTTCTTCTCTGGGACACAGCTTCCCCACCTTGATAATCAGAGGCCTGGGCAAGAGGACCTTCCAAGAACCTTTCCAGCTTGAAACTATGCTCATCACAATAACCCTGAATTACTTAGAAAATATTTTCTTTCCATGAGATCTGCTTCTAAAGGCCCGCAGGGCACATAATCTCTTTTAGAGGAAGTACCCAAAAAGAATGCAAATTAAAACAAACTCTGATGTTTGAAAGGGTAAGTCAAGGGGTCCGTCCACCCAAGGCCACAGCCCGGGCATGAGGCATTCCAGGGCCAGCACTGCCCTGCCTCGCAGGTGCCTCCCTCCACCAGCAGGTGGACACGTACATGTTGTCGTGGGCAGCCTTCATGGCCTTGGCCGCATAGCCCATGTTCTTGAGCACCTCAGTGTTGGTGTTGGCATTCTCCAGGGCCTCCCGCTGGAACTCGATGGTTGATAATGTGCCATCGATCTGTGCCAGCTGCTTCTCATACCTCTTCTTGCGCTTCAGTGCCTGGAGGGCCGCTGCATGGGGGAGAAAACAGGGTTTCAGAGAGCCCAGACACAAGGTGATGTCCTAGTGTTCACTGGCAGTTGTACTGGATACACCTCCGTTGTTGCCTCCACTACAGCAGAGGGTTAATGAGGGTTAATAATTTCTTCTACACAAAGAGCACACACAATTTACTAAGAAAACTATATAAAATTCACATACCTCAGAACACAGCCAATGAACAAGGACACAAGCAAAAACTCACACTCTGGTAACCACACACACACACACACACACACACACACACACACACACAGATCAAAACATGGACAGGCACTCAAGAGAAAGAATGCACTTTAAGGTCAAACTACCTTAGGTTCAAATCTCAGGTGACAGACTTAGGTGAGCTATTTAGCTTCCCTGCTGGGGTCACTGAGAGGAGTAAATGAGATAAAGTACGTAAACATCACCACCCCCAAAAAAGGGTAGCTTTGTTTCATTTTGTTTTAAGAGACAGGGTCTCATTCTGTGACCCAGACTGGAGTGCAGTGGCATGATCATAGCTCACTGAAGGCTTGAACTCCTGGCCTCAAGCAATCCTCCCACCGCAGCCTCCCAAAGTGCTAGGATTATAGGCATGAGCCACTGTGCCCGGCCTGCTCTAATTACTATTATATAAAGCAACTTTAAAGCACCATTTTATACCAATTAAATTACAAAAATAACTATACCAAATACTATATCAGTTTGGGTTAAAATGCTATTTCATACAACGTTAACAACTCTGTAAACTGTTATAATGCTTCTGAAAAGTAACATGGCAACAAACAGCAATCGCCATAATGATGTTCTTGCCCTCCGACCCAGTGATTTCCTACTGGACATTTATTCAAAAGCAAAAAGCCCCATGCCTAAAGATGGTTACTATAGCTTGTGTCTCTATCATAGTGTAAAAGAAAATAAAGTTTCAGGACCTTCTAAATTTATTATGCCAAGGGAGAAGTTAAGCCCTGGAGACTGAGTTATATAACATCTTGGCAATTCTGCTTCTTAGATTATAGCTTAACTCTCTTCCTTATTGTTCTTATTCTGTAAATGACCAGGAGATCAGAGACCAGACCTCTCCGCTTCCAATCACTGATCTTTGTTATAGATAACTGCCTCCTTTATTGTCCTGCACCTAACCAAGACCAGATGATGCAAAAGACCCCATGACTGCTACATCTTCTACATTCTTCAGTGTGGAATGTTAAGCATATCTTTCCTGAAAGAACAAGACCACCTCAACTAATCAGATCATTGTAACTATGCGTTGAGCCTTATACAGAAAGATGCTGAAATTCTGTTAAACTTCTCTAAGCTTTGTCTATAAGTAATCTCAAACTTCTACACTTCAGAACACTGACTTCCAACTTTAGAATCTGTGCTTCCAGGGTGGCCTGTCCTCAACTTTGCACTTGAATAAACTCTCTTTAAACTAGATTCTGACCCTTTTGATTATTTTTAGATTGACAACAGAAAACATAACTAAATTAAAAGAAAGAACTCACTGCCATGGACATGAGTCAGACACGAGTCTATTTGGCAGGCCGATGACATCATCTGTCTTAGCCTCTCAGCATGTTAAGGCTGTAAGAGATCATCTCATTTGAAGGTCCAGTCAAGGTAAGCAATTTAACCAAGGTGCATTTGGGGCAGAGGTGGGGCCAAAACCACATCTCCCTACTCAAAACACAGATTTCCTTCTCCTTACTGTCTCATTGTTCTCTTTTCAGATACACTGAAAAGTATCTTTAGCACACATCTTAGATGGTGTTGGGGCTCAGGACACATTACCCTAAAATATCAATATGACTGTAGGACCAGGATATGCCACCCCCAAATATACTTCTTTGGCATAGTTTGAGCTGGTGACACAGAGCAGGGACCCCTCTTAAGGGCCTGCCAGGCCCCTCAAGCATGGAAATAAAGGAAAATCTTGAGTTCCTTTAAGGGAAGTTCCAGGATGCCTGGCTAGCCTTGAAAAGTCAATGGGCAACCTGAAGAAAACAATGACCTCCTAAGCAAGGTGTTTTGGTTCCCTAGGGAAACTAAATGATGGTATCTTAACATACGTTCTAGAGTTTTTCAGAAACCCTCACCAGATGGAAAATGCAGATAAGGAGGAAACTGAGGAACTGAACTCAGATGCCCAATCTTAGTTCTAAATTTTCCCCTGAGGGACCCTCCAAAGCCATCTTAACATTCCTTTCCACTAATCCAAGAATCTCTGAATCCACCCATCCTCCGCCCCCTACACTTCAGATATCCCATCTTTTTGGGTCAGGCCAATATATAACACCTCCACATCTTGATTTGCAATTCTGCCTACCTGAAATGTACCTCTGCCTTTAAAAACCCCAGCTAGTAAGCCATCGTGGAGTTCAGGTTTCAAGGTTAGCTGCCCGTTCTCCTTACATGGTGACCTACAAAGAAAGCCTATTTCTCCTGCTGCAACTCTCGGCTTCAGTGTCTGGCTTTACTGTGCCAGTGAGTGAACCCCAATTTGGTTTGGTAACACTGGTTATTCTAACAAACCGCAGACACAGAAGTAACTCCAAAAAGCTGTCCTTTTTAAAAGAAATGCATATCTATAAAGGAAATCTAGATTAGTAAAAGTATCTGTATCAGGAAGGTGGCTACTCCAGACAACTTTAATTACCTTTTTTTTCTTTTGGAGACCACAGTCTCACTCTGTTGCCTGGGCTCGAGTGCCATGGTATCAGCCTAGCTCATGGCAACCTCAAACTCCTGGGCTGAAGTGATCTTCCTGCCTCAGCCTCCCAAGTAGCTGGGACTACAGGTGCACGCCAACACACCCCAGCTAATTTTTTCTATTTTTAGTAGAGACAGGGTCTCGCTCTTGCTCAGGCTGGTCTCGAAAGCCTGAGCTCAAGCGATCCTCTCGCCTAGGCCTCCCAGAGTGCTAGGATTATAGGCGTGAGCCACCACATGTGGCCTAACCTGACTTTTAATCTGCATAAAAACACAACCTTTACTCACCATACAATTCCTCCCCTCATACCCCCATAACTTGTGCCATAACTTAGCGTTGCCACCACCCCCCAGAAGCTCTAAGCCCCTATTCCTTTCTGTAGCTCAGGATGCTAATATAAGCTTCAACCATCTGACCCTTCCTCAAGCCTCGTATTTTGTGGGACTTCCATGAGTAGGTACGTAACTAAATATGGTTTTTCTCCCGTTGATTGGTCTTACATCAATTTAATTCATAGCGCAGCCAAAGAATATAGAAGGGTGGAGGGAGGCCTTTTTTTTGCTTTCCTACAATGAGCATCAAAGTCAAGAAGGAGGCTCAGCACAGACTCAGATAGAAGGAATGGCTGGGTTGGGTCAGGGAAGCTCTACATAACCAACCGCCTTTGCCATAGACAAAAATGTCAGAGGGAAGGTGCCCTGGGAGAGTCCTGTAAGTGCCCCCAGAGCCCGAGGCTGCTGACCTGCTTCCTGTGACTTCCTTGGTGCTGTGTTGCTTTTCCACAAAAGCTACCCAGACACACGCTCATCACCATTAAGCCTGGAGCCGATGTCCTACAGGTACCCTTTTCCCGGGTCCCCTCCAGCCCTCTCCAGCACCCAAGATTCACCAAGGCCTTTTGAGAACCTGCTGCATGGTAACCGAGCAAGGGGCAGTCCCGTCCACCTCCTAATTTCATTTACTTCTCCAGCACCCACTCATAGGGAAGAGATCCCAGATCCCATTTGAACAAAGGGACTGGGCATCAGAAAGGCATGTGGGAAGCGGGGGGCTCAACCAGTGGTCTGCATAACCCCTAGCCCTCCACTCTTCCCCACCGCAGGCTCAGAATGATAGCAGGTGCCTCTGAGACAGTTCTCAAGAACAAACACTGAGATGGCAGAGCCGTCTTGCTTCTCAGCGTCCCAAGGATAGCAAGAGCTTGATAAAATGTTTATGAAACTGATTTTATACAGTCAACTACAGTCTTAGTTTTAAAATAAAGTTATTTCCCTATTAACATCATAGATTTAGAACTGCTTTATCTTTTTCTCTGATACATTTTTTTTTCCTTTGAAGAATTCTCAGAGAACATCTAATACATTTTCATTTGACAGTGACTCCTTGTATGCCAATTCTAAATTTCTCTGGCCACCACCTCCACTTCTAAAATCCCCTAAGCAAAAAATGTTCCAGAAGCAAATACCCAAATATACCAGGGAGGTAAGCAAAAGACACCCTCCCCACATGAATGAAATAATGCTCATATAATTCATCTTTGCACACTCACATCTAGCACGATAACTGGTACACAGTAAGTGCTTAATATATATCAAATGGAATCTCTAATTTCATCTGTTTTATAAGGTTTTCATATATTCTATGCAGGGTTCTTCATGTAGGATGCATCCATATTTTATCTCTTGTGTATCTCTGACTCAGAGGAGAAATGATAACATCTTCATTCCTCCTGGCCCATAAAACAGGAACTTCTAGCAAGCACCCTGCTGTGAGGTGTGCCTTCTCTGAGCTGGGCGGGAGAGCGTGCTAAGCAAACAGCCTGGCCCCCCAGGTCTCTCCCTCTTGCCAGCAGGGTTCTACGGCCCCTTCCCCTCCATGCAGTGAACTCTCCTGGATGGTGTCTAGCAGGGTCTGTTGATTTTTTTTTTTTTTTTTTTTTACCGGATCTGACTTGTGTGTGTATTTCTCAACTAGTTGAGAACTCCAAAGAGAAAGGCTACATGATCAATTTTCCCCCTCAGAAGCCCCCAAACATGCTTCATGAGTAAAGTAACCTTGAAAATAGACATGGAGTCAGCATCTAGGTTGCAGGAATATGTGTAGACATAAATATTCACAGCACTTGAACCATCTCCAGTATCTTACAAACACATGGCACAGTGGTGAGGTATAACTTAGGGCAAACTAAAGGCTTAGAGGAACCAGAGGGCTTCACAAGTAAAATGGCACTCTTCCTGAATACTGTTACCCTTAAAGTAAAACTTTCTCCATCTCAGCCTTATTTCTGACAACAAAATTTGCTTCTTTATGCAGCCAAAGTCTAAAGGGCCAAGCCCAATATTTATATAAATACATACTGTCTCTTACTGTCTTGTCTTAACTGCTCCAAATTCCTCATAGTTTGATTAAAAAAGCAAGTACTAGGTTAAAGAGAAGCTGTTCATCTAAATCAAATGTTTAAAAATGAGGCGTCCAAAGAAATCCCTTTTCTGCCAAAGAACCGCCAGTGTCATTTATAACACAATGGCTTTAATAACTGAAATCTAACCCAGGCTAAAAGAAGTTTGAGAGGTTGCTTTTAGATGGAAAAAAAATAGTTCTTGGAATCTCCATATTTAATTATGCCTTTGCCGGTTCCAAGAGAGTAATTACAGCAGCAATTACAGAATCTAATAACCAGCTTTATTGGCTCTGAATGCTGAAGCAAAAACAGCTCCAACCATGTTGAAATAAACATTGGTCTCCAGACATTTGCTTCATTAGACCCTCCAAACAGCTATTTAGAGGAAAGATACAGAAGAGATACCCTAAGAAGCAGAGAAATCAGTTGAAAAGACGTTTACCCAGGACTGGAAACTCTATCTGCAAGTCAACTGTTAGACTACAGAAATCACTTTCAGAGAAGCCACTAGTTCAATACAACTGGATAGGACGTTTCTTTCTCCTAGACAAACTTGAATTCTCGTTGAAAAGTTGCTGAGGAGGGCAAGTTTGCCTGCCTGAGATCTGAGGGTGTTCAGTATAGGGGCAAACAGCCCAGGGCATCTCAACAGATGCCAAGAAGTCATAACCACATACCCATTACTAGTATTGAGAGATTCGGGCACGGGGTGAAGGAGGGCCCAATAATATGCCCTCACTAAATGAATGTCTACAGTCCGTTCAAAGGCCCAAGAGTCTACAGCTGCAGTCCTCTAGCAGAAGGTACAGCACTGGAAGGAAGAAGAGTGCCTCTGCTTTCCCACTCTCAGCATAAATGACACAGCAAACACAAACACTCTCCAGAGGACGCTTACGCACAAATGCAACACCAGGACTCCAGCCTAAGTGAGCATTCTGAAGAACCCTCAGCAGCCTGGTCACCGCAGGGCTACTGGCAGGCAGGGAGCCAAGTGACGCTGAGGGAATCCAGCTTTGTCTGCCTCCAGCAATCTCACTCAGATGCTCCCTGCTCATTTTGCCCGTGAATAAATCTCAGATGTCCAGGTTATCCTCATAGCCAGGAGAAGCACACGTGGCCCTCAAGCCACTAGTCAATAGTTGCTGAACAGGGGAAGGGGTGGAGGGGATGTCATCTGCCCTGTGTGTGTGGCAAGAAAAGACCCGAAGTCAAAATAACACGGTTAACCACCAATGTCAAAGAAACCCATCCTCCTCCTGTAGGAATGATTATTAATAACCATCCCGGCACCATGTGGCATCAGATTCCACCAAACCTTGCCCAAGCAAGAGTTACAATCTTGGCCTCACGAGCAAAGGGGGCTCAAAAGGCTTTCAGAGATACTGAAGTCCAATTCCTTCCATTAGATAACTGCGAAAAATGATGCCCAGAAAACGTGGCACAGCTTGCCAGTACCCCACAGCGAGTCAGAGGAAGAATCAGGACTAGAACCCAGGGCTCCAGCCCAGGGCTCTTTCTACCATCTCAAGTCTGTTACCTCCAAATTAAGATGCTATAAATAAACCAGCAGTTCCCCCTGCCACAAGGAAAACAGTCTGCCTAACACTTTCATCCAATTTCCAAACTCTGCCCTTTGCAAACTCCATTTAAAAGCTCATGCTGACATATGAAAGAACTGGAAAGTTACCCAATTTGCTCTTCTGAATCTCCAGTTAGAAGAAAAAGAAAAAAGAATGGAAAAGAGGTGCTAATCTGCCTGATTTGAGAGTACCTTCCCCAAATAAGTGCTGTTGACACTGCATGCAGTTTCAGGAGACAGGGCAGGGGTGGGCTATCATTTCTCTATCCCGTGTAGGGTGGCTAGGACAGCATGGACCTACAAGACCTACAGAAAGTTCTCAGAAACCCAAATGCATCTTGGAAGCCCAGACAGAGGCTGTTTCATGTCCACCATTGCTCAGTGTCTCAGACTCACCTGCAGGACAGAGGGCCTCATCCTGCAAAAGCCTTGGAATGTTGTTCTTGACCTTGCTGTATTTATTCCACACAGCTGAAGAGCTCAGGCTAGAGGTGCAGAAAGCTTTTTTCAGAGCAGCCTCCTTCTCTGTGATGTATCCCTATTCCCCTAATTTGCTCTTCATGGCCTGGAGCTAATGCACTCCATTTAGAGATGGTAAAATAAGTACTTGTGTATGACCAGGAAATCGGAGTCTGAAACCCTGCTGACTTCATCAGCTAACACACAGGGAGTACAGTACTCACTGCAAGGGAAAATTCTAGAGAGAAAGAAAGGAGCCCCTTATCTGTTTAACAGGGACAAAGATGAAAGAAATAAGCCCCATAATCAACAACCTAACAGAATATCAAACTGCTCCAAAATCATTTAAATAGCACATACAAAGTGTGTTCTGTAAAAGGCATGATAAAACACCTCCACAGTCAAACAAGCTTAGGAGATGCTGGGTCACATTTTGTTACAATGGTCATTTAGGGAATCCAGTTGTCCAACTTAAGAGGTTCAGCTCCACCATCAAGTAACCCTAAGCAAATTAACCTTACTAATCTTCATGATAATAATAATACCCATCTCATAGGGTTATTATGAGGATTAAAGTGAGGTATGGATGTAAGGAACAGGGCCTGATATGCGGTAAGTGCTCAGTAAATGTTGGTCACTGGTATTGTTAACTCCAGGACTTCTCAGAGTCTACTTTAATAGAAAGAGAACACCAACACCCTACTGGCCCACAAGAAAAAAGAAAGAAAGAAAGAAAACAAAACAAAAAACCCAACAACACACACA
>RJWJ010039951.1:0-14213 GCA_004363605.1 Indri indri | reverse complement strand
GGCCAGTGGCACTTCTCAAGGCCAACACCTGGGTATTACCCCAGACTCCTCCCCCATCTCCCATGCCCAGCATCCCAAACCTGCTATTTCTATCTCCCAAATCACTTTCTAAGAATTTACATACTTTTCTTTATCCTCACAGCCTTAAAATACCCACCCCCTTTTCCCTAAATAGCCACCTGGCCTCTAGTCTTTCTCTCCAGGCCATCATCCATCCTGGCCAGCAGAGTAATTTTCTTAAATGGAAATATACTATGTCACTCCTCGTCTTAAAACTCAACATCCTATAGGCCTCGAGTGTCCTATAAGACAAAGCCCAATTTCCTTACCTTAGTACCCAAAGCCTTTTAGGATCTGGTCCCAGTGTGTCCCTCAGTTCCTCACACACTTTGCTGAAACCACATGAAATACATGCTCATTTCTGCCTTTTTGCCTTTGCACATGCTGTTCCCTCCGTCTTGCATACGTTCCCTCCACCATGTCTACCTGAAAGGCATTCATTCTTTAAGACTCAAGCCTTCAAGATTCAAATACTTCCTCCTTTGAGAAGGCTTCCTTACCGTACCCCAACTCCTGACAATGTCAATTCCTCTTTCTCCTGTGCTGTTACAACTATGGTCGCCCTGCATTACAAAGATAGGTTGCCGTCATTGCCTCATTTGCTAGAATTGGGTTCGAATCCCTGTTCCACTAGTTGTCAGCTGTGTTCCCTTTAGCAAATCATGTGCTCACTCTGGCCCTCAGTTTCTTCCTCTATAACATGGGGATAATAAGGGTACCTATCTCATTAGGTGATTGTGAGTATCCAGCATACACCCTGGAACCCAGTAGGAGCTTAGTAATTATTAATTCCCCAGTAGAGAAAAGTTGTTGATCTAGAGCCCATGAAAGACTTGGGAAGTGCCTGTCTCAGATCAGGGTCCTAGAAGCAGAGCCCCAAAGAGCTTCTGTGCACAGGGTTTGTTGAGGACGTGCTCTTAAGGAAAACCAGCAAAGGAGAGAGGGGAGCAGAAGGGGAAAGGGAAGGGGACATGTAAGGATGTTGTTTCAGGTCAAGTCTGTCCTTGCCCGGATCCACGGGGGGCTCTGGAGCATAAGTCGTACCACAGAGTTGTCCCTGCCCTGAAACAGGAACTTGGCTTTTGTACCCCATTGCCAGCCATCTGGCTGAGGGACGCTCTAGAGTGGGGTAACCGCCCAGAAGAGCTGAGCCTGGTCAGCTGAAGGCAGTTTGCAGAGAAGGAGCAGCTGCTGAGGGGACATTTAACCCTGCAGCAGCAGGGGGACAGCTGCACCTGCCCGGAGAAGGGGCACGAATGGGGAGCTAACAGGACCCGCTGCAGTCACAGGAGAGAGCTACTCCTTGAAGGGGGCTGAGAGGCTTGCGTGGAATGAAGGCAGAGTCAAGACTTTATAGCCATCTCAAGTTCATTCATTTAAAATTTCATGTATTCATTCAAAATATATTTATTGAACATCTACTATGTTCCAGGGACTTTACTAGCCCCTGGAGATACACCAGAGAGCAAAAAAATGGTGCCCTTAGGGACCTAGTAGGGGTGACGGGTGTCTAGTAGGTGTGACACATGTTTATCAAATGATTTATTTTCAAAGACAAAGGTCTCTGAGGAGAAGCACTCAGTTCTGTGAGGGTGTATACCGGAGGGACTCAGCAGCCAGGGGCGGGGGGTGAGGGAGGGTTTTCTGGAGAAAGGGACTTTTGAGTGCAGACCTGAAGGATGAGCGTTTACCAGTGAAAGAAGGGGGGGGGGGTAATTAAGTGAGGAAGGGAGGATGTGTGGCCCTCTTCCTGCTTCTTTCTTGAAGTCCTGCTAACATATAAGGGAGTGCCACACTTGAGTGTCAGTCATTTACACTTGAGTATGAATGAGATTTTAATTCATTTCTGAGAATAGTTTGTTGAAGGGGGATGCAGAAAAAGCCTGGGGGGCACTGAATGCTTTGGAGAAAAGCCATGAAATGGCAGAAAAGGGGAGTTGGACAGAAAGGAAGGCAAGGGCTTTGAGAAAAACTTGCTGATTTTGAATCTCGCAGCCACTGCCCCTCCCTCTCTCATAGCCTCTCTCATCTCTCACAGGCTTGGAAGCTGGTGAGAAGAAGCTTGGCTTGGAGCCAGCTATGTCCAGTGTCTGCCTTTTTTGAAGCCAGAGGTGGCAGCTGCCTGTGCAACATGATCTAAATGCCCAACCCTACTCTGTCTCTCTCTGCCCAACCCTATTGCCAACAACCACTGGTCACTGCCTGGAACTCCTGCCATCGGCATCTCAAAGCCCAGGCTGGGAGTCCTAGGAGCTCCATTCTTATTCGGGCTCTCTTCTTCTGACCTTGAGCATGTTCCTTCCTTTCCCTGAATGCAAGGACAGGGTTGGTTTCAACTCCTCTGATGTCCCTGCAGCCCTAGCTGTCTAGTGTTTCTTCCTCATCACTGTTAACCTACTAAGGTTGCAAACTCACAGTGGTAATCTGGAGACCACCCCCAGGAGGTCTGGGGGATGCCTGAGCACCTGGAACTCAGGCTAGGCCCTTTCCTTGGTCTTCTGGCTGACAGAAGCTGTGGCCCAGGAATTGGGAGGGGGAAGGGCACTGGAAGAGGCCCTCGGCCCCTTGTGACCCTTTAAACGCTGCCAAAATGACTCCTGCTCCCTAGATTGCTGCCTGCAGCTGTCAGACATGCGTCAAGGTCAGGGGTGTGCGTCTGCCCCAGACACAGCAATAATGGCTTCTAATGGACTGTAAACAGGTGAAGTTTGCTGCAAAGACACTGCTGCTGCTGCTGCTGCTGCCAGAACAATAAAAGCACCTTTCTCCTTAACCCTCTCCTGGATTTCGATCCTGCTGGAACTACACTATCTCCAAACAGCGCCTTCTCCAAAGACAGTTTTGCTGGGCAAGAGGTCAGCTACACTTAACACTTAACAGCAGGTCGAGAAGGAGGTTATTATTATGTGCACTTTGCAGATGGGGAAACTGAGGCCCAGAGAGGGCAAGAGACTTGCCTGAGCTCTCAGAGTTGTGATATGGCACAGCCAGGACTATAACTCAAGGATTGTCCAGTCTGCTAACCACTATTCCACCCTGCCTGCCACTCACTAATGATTTGCCCTGGACTTTGCTGGGAGATGTAAGACAGATACAAAGTGACCTTAGAGCCCACAGGTCCAGACAAAAAAGTGAAGACCTTTGAGTCACATGGACCTGAACTCAGATTGTGATCTGCCTTTTAATTACTGTGTAACCTTGGGCTCGCTAATCAACCTCTCTGAGCCTCAGTTTCCTCATTTCTAAAACAGAGCAATAGGATGATCGTGAGCACTGAAAGAAATTAGACCCCTGGTACAGGGGTCTCAATAAAGGTTAGTCCCCTCTCCTACCCACCTCCCCTTGAGTAAATCCGAGGGGTTTGAGGCTTCCTAGAGGAGGTGATCTTGGCACTGGGGCTGCCAGATGAAAGGCAATGACCCAGGTCCCAAAGTCCACCATCCTCTGGGAACTCTTGGGGATGCTGTCCCCAAGGTCGTCATGCATCAGACAGGCAGAGAGCGGCCCCTCTCTCCCTCCCCACTCCCCCCGCCCGTGCTGGGGGCTGGTGGGCAGCAGTGAGGACAAGGAGGACCATAAACAAGGCCAGCGAGGAAGCAGTAATTCCAGCCCGCGCGCGCCGGCCGTTTCCCGTCACGCTGCTACTTTCAGTGCCGAGGCAGGGGGGTCGGATGGCTCCTCCCGTGGGCCGTTCGTTCTGAGCCTGTTAGATGCCAGGCAGGGGGGTGAGAAGAGCCAGTGCAAGGGCGAGTAGGGGAGGAGCGAGCGGACCTCACCCTGCCCCCCCCTACCCTGCGCCCAGCGCTGCGACTCAGCTCCGCAGGCCTCCACCCCAGGAGGGGAGCTGCCTCCTCTCGCACCAGCTCCTCCCGGTGGACCCCAGAAGAGCGATCTTCGACCTCTGCTGTGGACCTGTGCCCGCCTGAGGCTCGCGTTCCTGCCCTCCTCCCCCTCCCCACTCTATTTCCCCCCATAGCCCCTCTCACCGTCTGACACCCTTGATACTTCATTTACTTATTTTTTTGTTGTCTGTTTCTCCCCAGCAGACCGTGTCCCCTCACCAGAGGCTCCTGGAGGGCTGAGATCTGTGTCTGTTTCGTTTCCAGCTCTGCTTCCAGCACCTAGGACAGTGCGCAGACATAGCAGGTGCTTTAAACGGTATGGCACGCATTTGCCCACGCAGCCACTCTTTGTTTTCTCATGCTTCATTCGAAGCACGCTGATGCTAATGAGTGAACCTACCAGTTCTGGGCCCCGGGTCAAACGCTGATGGAATCTAAGCGAACCACACAGGCCCCCCTACCTAAGCGGGGGGAGCCACTGCAAAGAGGCACGACGGAGGAGTGACCGTTGCTGAGCGGAGTCAGAATGCCTGGGCTTCCTTGCTGTGTGGCCTTGGGAGAGCTGCCCGTGCCTCTGAGCCCCTGTATCCCAGTCTGTCAAGTGGGGGTGGCCGAAGGGGGTGCACGGAGGCAGGGAGAACGGGCCTTAGAATGTGCTTCAGCACAGCGCCGCATCCTGGCGGCGCTCACAGTGATGGCCACCCGCCTACGGTCACCACTGCACACGGCTCAGCCTGGAAGCCAGTGCTCTAAGGAGGAAGAAACCGCATGCTGAAGGGACGCTCTCGGCCCTTGTCCTGGGGTTGGGGGAGCCACGGAAGGGGTTTGAGCAGGGGAGGGCATGGCTGACTCTACGATATAACGTGTCTGCCTGAGGTGGCTTGGAGGGGGCCACAGGGGGCTTAGACAGGATGTCGGGGGCAGCTGGGGGCTGGCAGTGGCACCCGGACCCAGACTCTCTGCTGATGGGCACAGGTCACCTGGTTGGCCGCCCTGACATCTGCCCCTCACCCCCAGGAGGATTCCAGGGAAGAGAAGGGGAAAGAAAATTCGGGGTCGATGTCCACTACCCCTGCTGAAATATCTCTGACCCTCAGATCCCCAACCATCCACCCAGCAGGTGGGAATCCCAGCTCCTCTCCCACGTGGCGTGACCTTGGGCAAGCCACTCACCCTTCTGGGTGGGCCCCTTTATCTGAGACGCGGAGAAGGCCGAGAGAACAAGAGCCCATGCGCCCCTGCTCTGCATCCGGCCCTGCTCACAGGGGAAACGCCTCTCCTCCTGGGCAGCGGTGGGAATTCTACGTGAAGCCTCCAGAAGGAGCCTGGTGACCAGAGGGGCCTCCATCAGCATCCTCCCGGCCTTTCCTGAGCGCTCCCAGGAGGTCTGCTCTGTTTTCACCTCTGCTCTGGGGCACCTGGCCAGGAGAGGGCTCTCACACGGACAGGACGCCACGGTTCAGGCAGCACCGTCAGCCCCGTTACCTTACGTGCCCCTCTATATTAGAGGAGCTCTGAGCTCCTTTGCAGGGATGAGGAAACAGGTCCAGAGAAGTTAAGCAACTCTCCCAAGGTCACACAGGATTTGAACCCAGGACTATTGAGTCCAAGCCCAAAGTGTTTCCCCTTCAGGATCGCCACCTCCCCAAGCAGGTGGGTTTCCTGAGGGGAGGGCCATCTTCTATGATTCGATTCCCCGAACTCGCTCCCCCCGAGTGCGTGCGTAGACAGGTAGAAGGTGCCACCAGGATCCACCTGGGATTCACTCCTTGATACCCACTATGTGGCACGTCCCTCACATTCCTTCTCTCCGATCTTTATGATGGACTGCATGGGCTGGGACTCGTTATCTCCACTTTACAGATGCAGAAAGCAAGACTCGGGGGCCTGCCATCTCCAGAGGGGCGGAGCTGAGATGCAAGCCCACGGCTGCCTGATTCCGCGGGCCCAGCTCTTCCTCTGTGGGTGGCTGGTGGCTGGGCTCCCCCGACACCGCAGTCAGAGGGAGGGGACACAGGGCAGGTGCAGACTGTGCACACGGGCCTGGTCTGGGTCAGGTCTCTGGCTGGGGTCAGGGTCTGAGCTAGACCAGCGTCCTTGGGTCATGGTCCAGCTGGCTTCTCCCCTTTGTCCTTGGAGCCCTCTTCCCAGCAAGCTTCCTCACCAGCCTTCCTCTGACTTCCCCAAGCACAGGACTGCCTCCTGGGCTGCCAACAGGTGCCTGCTGTCATACTGCGAGGCCCTTCCCTGGAACCTAGAGTGGAGCGTGGGGACAAATTTCCATGAGGACCCAGGCCCTGTCCAGCAGCCGCAGATCCAGCCAGAGTGTCTCTTAGTGCTGACCTAAACCTCTTTGTGCTACTGACTTGACCACACTGACTCCTTCCAAGGTCAAGCGGGCAGGAAGGTGGGGTGGAAAATGCTCAGCACCTGGTTTGGGCACAGTGGAGTTCAAATCCTGCCCTCACCGTCCCCTTCCTGAGGGCCTTCAGAAAAGCCACTTTACCTCGCTGAGCCCTCATTTTCTGCTCAGTTGTTACATGGGGCTAATCCTTGTTCAGGTAGTATTATGCCCATTTTACAGATTGGAACACTGAGGCCCAGAGAAGGATTGAAGTGGTGGAACCAGACAGTCTAGTTCCAGGGCCAGAGATGCTCTTGTCTTCTATCTTAAAACTACATATCGTGGCAACCTCACGGCCTGTGGAGTTGGACCAACCTGGGTTTTCATCTCAGCTTCATTAGTTTTGTGGTCCAAGGCAAGTCACTTTCCTTCTCTGAATTTCCGTTTCCACTCATAAATTGTGCATTATTGCAAAATAATGAGAATTCAAACAGTCACGAGTGTGAAAGTGTCCAGCACATAGTAGGTGCACAATAAGGAAGCTCCAACTACTGTTTCTCCATCTGCAAATCCAGAAGGTCTCTTAATGGAGGCTAAAGTCCAACCGTCAGCCCCCATGAGAGCTGCTGAGATTGGTGGGTGGTTCAGGTGTCCTCAAGCCACCCTGGGCAGGATCCCAGCTTCATCCCTACAGAGCCAGCCACCTGCAAAGGGAAGGGTCAGCCCGGGGTGGTCTACAGGAGAAGAATGACGAGAGGTGGCAAGGTAGACCAGGAGAGTTTCGGAGATGCCAGGTGCCAGTTACCAGGGCCATGAGCATGGGGCTGGGCTCCAAGAACCATCAACTATAGAGGGCCTGGGGCCCTGTGGGGAAGCCCCGCTGGAGCTCAGGTCCGGGGGGAAAGGAAAGGACAGTTAGCAGAATTTGGCTCATTCCCAGGAACAACACGTGCGAGCCATAGCTTGGCAGAGATGATGCTCGAGGTTCTGAGATACTAGGAAGTGCCATCTGACAATGCAAAGAGCACCGGGACAGACAAGAAAAATGAGAACCACACACTCACACACCCCCACGAATGCAAGTAAAATTAGGAAAATCTGAGTAAGATCAGTGGATTGCATGTCCAGACAATGGACTGAATGTTTGTATCCCCCTCCGCTCCCCGCTGGCCCTGCTAAATTCATATGTTGAAACCCCAATCCCGGTGCGATGATATAAGGAGGTGGGGCCTCAGGGAGGTGGTTAGATCACGAGGGTGGAGCCCTTGTGAACAGGATTAGCGCCTTATAAAAAGAGACCAAAGAGCTAGTTAGCTCTCTTTCCATCATGTGAGAATACAACAGGAAGTCATCGGCGTGTAACCCAGAAGAAGGCTCTCACCAGAACCCAGCCATGCTAGCACCCCAATCTAGACTTCCAGCCTCTAGAACTGTGAGAAATAAATGTTTGTTTTTTAAGCCACACAGTCTGGTGTACTTTGCTTTTGCAGCCCAAACTGACGAAAGCAGTCGATATCCTGGTTTTGATACTGCGCTATGGTTTTGCAAGATCTACCATTCAGGGCAATGGGGTAAAGGGTCCGCAGGATCTCAGATCCCAGCTCTGCCCCTTTCTCGTTCTGTGACCTTGGGCAAGTCACTTCTCCCCTTTGACTCTCAGTTTCCTTATTTGTAAAATGAGGTAAAATACAAGCCACTCAGAACTGAAAGGCAACTAAAGTATGTTACATCCAAAATGACAGCATGCAGACAAAATTGTATTCAGAGGGAAATTTATAGCCTTCAATGCACTTGTGAGGAAGCAAGATTGATTAAAATAAATTAATTAAAATTTCAACTCAAGATATTAGAAATATTGCAAAATAAATTAAAAGAAAATGGAAGGAAGGAATTGAAAAAGATAAGAGCAGAAATTAATGAATCAGAAAATGTACGGGACGGCCAGTCATGGTGGCTCACACCCGTAATCTCAGCACTTTGGGAGGTGGAGGTGGGAGGATTGCTTGAGGCCAGGAGTTCAAGGCTGCAGTGAGCTATGGATGGTGCCACTGCATTCCAGCCCGGGCAATGGAATGAGACCACATCAGAGAGAAAGCAAGCAAGCAAGCAAGCAAGCAAGAGATGGAGATGATCCCTACAACACAAAGTTGTAGCAAGAATTAAATAGGTCATTCATTTGCTTAAGAAAAGTGCATAACACATACTGTAATGTATATCACACACTGTATTCCAGGCACTGTGGCAGGGCTATAACAGTGAGCAAAACACACCGTCCTGCCCTTGTGGAGTTTTCAGTTTAGAGAGAGAGGCGGACACGCAGGCAAACGCATACAATGTTCAGTGAAACCAGGGAGGAAGCAAACAGCATGCTGGGAGTCCAGTGGGGGGGCAGTGAGCCATCCTGGGAAGCAGGGACTGTCCTCCAGAAGGGGGTATGTCAGGTGGACATGAACGAGGAACAGGGTTGTTGCGAGTGTTCCTGGCCGTGAAAATAGTACACACCAGGGTCTGACGCAGGAGAAGCTGTGCCGGGGTGGAGACAACGCAAGCATTCCTGACATTTGCTGAGCACTTCCGCCGACTCTGCGAGGAAAGGGACTAGGATCATCTCCATTCTACAGCCGAGGAAATTGAGGGTCAGAGGGCTCATTAACCTGCCTCAGATGCTTCAGCAAGGAAAGTGCGCACACCTCGCAGGGAGGTGCATCCCTGGGCAGCGAGAATGAGGGGAAAGGAAGTGAGGCTGAGAAGGAGAGAAAGTGAACACAAAGTGATCTGCTTCTGAGCTGGCCACAGAATGTGTCCTTTTGAGCTAATGCAACAGGAGGCTGCGTCACCTGGGGTGGCAAATGCATAAGCCACATGGAACCTCCATTTTTTTTTTTTTTTTTTTGGAGCAGTCTGTTTGTCTGCAGCTCCTTCCTGTCTTGTGACTGTCAAAATCCCCAATTTGCTCCAAGGGGTGCTGTTTCGTGGCCCCTCCAGGAAGCCACTAGGGAAGCCAGATTCTTGGCCCTAAGCATGGTGCTTTATCTCAGTGCAAAAGTTGTGGAAAGAGCCGGAGCCTCCCTCAGATCGGCTTGGACCCGGCTGTCAGGTGCTATAGCTTGACAGGCTTGATGGAGGCTATGCTGGAAGTTGGTCCTTACATGGGGGGAAACTGAGGCAGCTGGGCTGGAAGAGGAAGCAAGGGCAGAGACTGGGCTCTCCACTGAGCAAGAGTAGGTGGGGTAGAGCCAGTCTGGGAAGATGCGTAAACCTGGTCTGGTTTATGGTGCACCAGGTCTGTCTGATTCTGGAACTTAATGCAAAGTGGCCAGAGCTGAGGCTGGGTCGGTGGTCAGGGGCCAGAGCCCAGAGGCCTTCTTGACTGACTGCGACATGGAGCTTTAGCTACAGGACAACGGGGAGCCATGGGAGGATCCTCAGCACCGAGAACAACTGGGGAAAAGCCAGATCCCACTGGCAGGAGGAGGCCCAGGGACCTCCGATTGGCGGGGAGTAGGGGCTGCCCCATCGCCGCCCCCCTGCGACCCGAGGTCTGGGGGCTGGCAGCTGGGTGCTACCCATGGCAACTGCCGCGCGCATCCTTCAGCGTGACATTGGAACATCACCGGGGGAGTGGAGGGTGACGGAGCACCATCCCGGGCGGTAATGGCTCCAGCGCCAGGAGGAAAATGACATAAATAATATCCCATTAGAGGCGCCGAGCTGCTCTGCTGAGTGCCTTGTTTTGCTGGCAACATTATGGGCTTCATAAACAGACTCATTTATTTTCCGGTCCTTGCTTTGGCGGCGGTGGTGGGAGGTGCCCTAGAAGGTGGCTGGGGCTGCAGAGGCCATGAGGGGCAGGAACAGCAGGGTCCACGCCTGGCCCTGGCTGCCGAGGCCACCGCAGTCCGCCCTCCAAGCCTCGGCTCACATGCACCGGGCCTGCCTGCCTGGTCCTACCTGGTCCTACCTCGGGCTTTTGCCCGGGCTCCCTGCCGTTGCCTGGAGGGCTCGCCCCAGCTCCGCCTTTAGAAACCACACTGCTTTGGGGGCGCCCAGCTCCCAGGCGCCCCTCTCCACACAGCCGTGCTTAATTCCCCATTCTCGTGTGACCTGGAGTTCCCTTTAGCTCCAGCGAGGCAGCCTGGCATACCAGAGGACATCCTGGTGACAGACAGATCTGGAGTCAAATCCTGACCTGGCGATCACAAGCCTGGTGACCTTGCCTAAGTCCCCGAACCTCTGCAAGCCTCAGTTTCCTCTTGCGAGAGGCGGAGATGATTGTATCTTACAGGCTTGTCATGAAAGATTTCTTCCAGGCCTGTCTGGAACACAGTTGATTTCCATAAATAATTGCTCTTCTTGTGCCCTTTGCTTTGTACGCAGAAATTTGGGTTCTCCTCTCCCCAGAGGGACAATTGATTTTCCTGTCTCTGTCCCTCCTGGAGTCCAGCCTTGGGCTTTGTGTGTGGCAGGTGCTCCAGGCAGGCGTGAGGATAGAGACAGAGGAGCTCCACGTCAGGAATATGGGGCCCGGGTCTTGTCCCAGTTTGAATATTGATGAGCTGTGTGACTTAGGCAAGTTCCTTCCCCTCTCTGGGTCTCTCTTCCTCCAGGGGTAAAACAAACGGTTAAATAAAGAACACGTGGTCCCTCTCAGCTCCCACTGCCAAGATCCCAGGCCAGTACTCAATCCCTTCGCCTGCGAGGAGACGGGTTCTGCCTTTCAGGTCAGAGTCATGCTAGGATCCTGCCCTGCTGTGTGGCTTTGGGCAAGGACTGAACATCTCTGAGTCTCAGTTTCTTTGTCTGCGAAATAGTGATAATAAAGCCCACTTTACGAGGCAGGCATAATAATTTAGAGTAATTATTCACTCAGTGGTATTTACTGAACACTGATTATGTGCCAGGCACAGCTCACTGCTGAGGACACAGTGGTGAAGAAGACCATGAGCCCTCTTCCTCTTCCCAGAGAGAGAGAGAGAAACCAGCCATCCCATAAATAACTATGTCATTACCAACTGTGATATATGCTTTAAAGAAAAAATAAAATGGAACTACAGGGACTAGTGCTACTAATCAGGGAGGGCTTCCCTGAGGAGGTGGCACATGAGCCGAGATCTTGTTCTGATTATCTATTGCTCATAACGAATGAACCTAGTGGCTTAAAACTACAACAATTTGTTGTTGCTCACGATTTCTGTGGATCAAAGATTCGGAAGGGCTCTGGTGGGCGGCTCTGACTCGGGGTCTCTCACAGGGTTTCAGTCAGACAGTGGCTGGGGCTGGAGCAGCAGGGAGCGCTCTTTCCCTCTCTGCAGGTGACCTTGGGGCGTCTGCATGTGGCCTCCTGCAGAGGCTGGCTCGGGCCTCCTCACAGCATGGCGCCCTCAGGACAGTGACGCTGCTTACGTGATGGCTTAGGGCTCCAGAACCAGTGTCCTTGACCTCACCTCGGAAGTGTCCCAGTGTCACTGACACTGCAACCTATTGGTTACAAGCAAGTTACAGCCCGCCCCAAACAAGGGGAAGGGACATAGGCCCCGCCTCTCTCTGGGAGGAGTGTCAAGGTCTTATTTTAAGAAGAACATGTAGGCTGAGAGATATTTTTGTGACTACCTTCTGAAAATACCTTCCGCCCTAGATCTGTAGGGTGAGTAGGAGTTAAATCAGGGGAGAAGGGAGAGAAGAGCATTCCAGGCAGAGGGACAGCTGGTGCAAAGGTCCTGGGGTGGAAGAAAACGTCTGGCTTAGTACTGAGGAAGCACTCAGGGACACAGAGTGGAGGAAGATGAAAACCCACGATGGTCGAGCTTACATCCTAGTGGGAGAGTCGGACAATAAATACACACACAAATAAACGAACAACATAACTTCAGGTTGTAATCGTGCCGGGAATACACTGGGCGCCGTGACAGTGAGACTGGGGGCTGGGGGATTATTTCAGGCTGGCAAGACCTTTCTGAGGAGGTGGCAATTAAGCTGAGATCCGTGGGTGAGAGAAAGCTGGACAGTCACACAAAGGACTGGGGAAGAGCGTTCCCGTCAGAGGGAACAGCATGTGCAAAGGCCAAGAGGTGGGAAAGGGCTTAGCAGTGTGGCTGGAACTTGTTGAGCAAGTGGGCAAACAGGTCTGAGGGACAGGGCGGGAGAGGCCTGATTTTGCAGGACCCTGGCAAGGAGCTTGGATTTCTAAGTGTGACAGGAAGCCATTGGAGGGTTTTAAGCAGGGGAGCAATGTGATTTCGTTTTGTAATAAAGACTCTTCCTGCTGCTGTGGCACTGAATTCTGGGTACGATGCCTGACTTCTGCTCCTGGTGGTATCATGAATGTGCTGTGTGACCATGGGCTAGTCACTTAACCTCTCTGAGCTGTGAAATGTGAAGAATGCCATGTAGGCAGCAGGAAAGGAAGCAGGTAGCCCAGAGAGGAGGCTGTAGCTTCATCCAGGCAGAGATGAGGGTGGCCTGAACCAGAGTAGGTCACAGTGGAGATGTTGGTGAGAAAAAGAGAGCATCATGACAGACTGGGAGATAGAACTGATAGAACCTAGTGATTGGATATGGAGCATGAGGAGAAGAAGAAAAATGTGACCCCCCAGGTTTCGGGCAAAGTTTAATCTCATTTCACAGTTCAGAGAGGTTAAGTGACTAGCCCATGGTCACACAGCACATCTGTGGCACCACTAGGAACTAGGAACAGAAACCAGGCATCAGGCTCACAATGCAGTGCCACCCTCTGGGCCAATCCTGGCTCTAGGAGTGCTGCTGCCACTGGGTCCTTGGCCCTCCTCTCTGCGTCTCCCCCACCCATAACCTCCCTTCTTTCCACCCGGGACGCCGGCGGCTCCGGCTGATGCAGGCCTAGCAGGTATGCCTCGCCAAGCTGTCGGCGTGATGAACAGCCTCCCTTGGCTGAGCAGATAACGGTACACATACAGGTCAGGGGGGGCCCGTGTAGCCCATCCATCAGGCCCGAGAGTGGGCGGAGGGCCGACACACCCTCGTGCCTGTTATCTGCCACGAATGTGTTTTTCCCCCAAGGTTAACAGGAAGAGTGACGGCCCGGCTCCTGACATCAGCAGGCCTGGTGCTCGCGGGAGCCGGCCCGGCCCTCCCTCCCACCCTCCCACCCTCCCCCAGCGTCTGCAGACTCCTGCCAGCCGTCCCCAGGAGCCACGCACGGGTGTGGAGACGCTTACAGCCACAGAACTGCAGGCTCCTCCAGCCTTGAGCACGGAATCTTCGAAACTTAGATGTGCGGAATCCTCAATTCCTTGGGGTAGGATTGTACAGTGGTTAAAAACATGGACTCTGGATCCTGCCCAGCTGCGTGGGTTCAAATCCCAGTTCTGCCACTTACTAGCTGTGTTATCTAAAGCAAACAACTTAGCATTTCTGTGCCTCATTACGAGGATGGTAATATCGACACCATGGCTGGCTGTGGGGACTAAAGGAGCTAATCTTTGTAAAGTAGTCGAAACAATGCCTGACACACAGTCTATCGTTTATACTGGTAGAAATATAGAGTTCTTAAAGACACAGAGTCTTAAATTCTAAGTCTTAGAGACACAGAACCTTAAAACTCTTGGATGTTCTTAGGGCCACAGACTTTCAGAATCTTGCTGTTTTAGATGGTTACGGTCGTCCCTGCAGTGGGAGCGCTGAGGCTCGGCTTAGCAGGGCTCTAACTCCGCCATAGCCCCATCCCCTCTTCCCCATTCTTTCACATGGATAACCGCTAGTTTCTCAATCTTACGCAAAGCGTTCTGCAAATAGAGCATCAAGCCCACCATCTAGCCAGGTTGTTGTCCCCACGTGGAAATTCTCGAGCATCCACTGCACAGCACCTCACTGTCTCTACATACCCAGTCACCCAACTATCCACCCCGTCCGTCCGTCCGTCCGTCCATCCATCCATCCACCACATCCTCACATCCGTCAGTCAACCTACTGTCTGTGCATCTATGTACATT
>RJWJ010039950.1:0-14196 GCA_004363605.1 Indri indri | reverse complement strand
ATGTGTGTTCAAGTAACCGGGAGGGGCTCTATGCGGCTGGATGGAGCGGTGAGGGGCGGGGGGCAGGGGCATGAGACGGCTGGAGGGCGGGGCGGCCCAGCTGTGAAGGCCCCACATGCCAGGGGAGGAGAGTCTGGGCGGACAAGGCCCAGCAGAGTGAGCGCCAGGCAGGCCTCAGACTTCTCCTCTCCTCCGCAACACCTTCTCTAAGTGGACTCACGGTCCCCATGGCTTGACTGCATCTATGCACTTGCGATCCCAAAACTGACGTTGCCACCGGCCTCTGCCCTGAGCACCAGGCTGGCCTACCAGTGCCCACTCGGCGGCTCCCCCTGGGTACCTGAGAGGCACCTCGAGGTGCCCCGCCTGAAAGCAAGCCCCCCCAACACTGTCTCCATGGGAGCCGCGCCCCGCCAGCTTCCATTCCCGAGAGCTGGAACCCGGTTCCCCCGGGTTCCCCTGGTTCTGACTGAGAATCTGGGGTTCGTCCTTGCTCCTCCTCCTCCCAGTCTGTCGGCGACTCCTGCTAACCGCGCTTCCAAATCGGCCCAGGACCGACAGCTTCCCCATGGGCTGCGCCCGCCTGCAGATCGCAGCGCCAGCTCGGTGTGGCAACAGGCGGGCTGCAGGACACCGCCGCGCCGGCTCTGCCACCCTCGGCTGGAGGGTTCTGCAGGGCAGCCGGGCAGCAGCAGGAGAGATGCCCGAGATCCCCAGGGGACGTGGGAGAAAGGAAGAGGCAGCTACCTGTGAGAGGTAAGCACCCAGCTCTCCTCCCGGGCCCCTCACCACCTGCAGCCCCAGGCCCTCTCCTGGCGTGGGGGTCGGAGGGGAAGAGGACTCCCTGGGAGGATGGAGACCTGTCCAGTCCCTGCCCTCAGCATAGCCCGCGAGACCCTCCACCCCGGCCTGCTGACCTTCCCGGCCCCACCACAGCGCATGAGCATCAGAGCTCCGCTTCGGCCACTTGGAACACCCTCTGCTCCTCCTGGGCTCTGTGCTCACGCTCCTCCAGACTCGCAGACCCCCTCCCCTGCCTGAGACACCCCCCACCTGCTCCTGGCTTTGCCAACATTGCCCCATCCTTCGCTCTCGGGGAGGGTCCCCCCAGGGCCCTGTCACACACTCCCTCTGCTCCTCCTTCTCCATGAGCCACACCCACAACTACCCGGTGCTCCCCTCCCATCTGTCAGCCCCACCGTGGACAAAGTCTGCCTTCTCATCACTGGTCCACAGCATCCTCACAGGGCCTGGCACAAACTGGGTGTGCAAGAAATCCCTGATGAATTAATGCATGCATGATGGATAGATGGATGGATGGATGGAGGGTAGGTAGATGGATGGGTGGGTATGTGGATGAGAGGTTGGATGGGTGGACGGGTGAGAGGATGGATGGGTGAGTGGGTGGGAGGGTGGATGTTTGGATGGATGGTGGATGGATGGCTGAGTAGGAGGATGGATGGACTGATGGATGGGTGGATGGATGAAGGTCATTCACCCTATGGCCTCACCCAGTCACCTCATCTGGAGGAGCCTGGAGACGCAATCGCCATGGCTACTAATTCAGGAGGCGCTTGTAGCCGAATGATCCTCCCAGCCGGCGTGTCCGGACTGGCACAGGCTGCTGGGTTTGCCCAATCACACTCCAACATTTCCATGCCAGTCGGACAGTGGGATTTTTCACTACTTTTCCCTGACTCAGAAATCTTGAAAAACAAGGGAGTCATCCTCAAACCTGCAGGAAAGCAGGCTCCCAGACCACAGCAGGCATCACAGACAGCGCCCACGTGCCCCAAGTGTCCTGGGAAGCCCACTCTGGACACACCCGCCTGGGGAAAGAGCCTTGCCTGGCCAGCCCGTGGTTCCGGGACAGATTTCTAAACTCGGCTCTGACAAGAAATAAACTTACGACAGAGTTTATCTAAAGGAGGAAGTGGCAATAAAGCGTGACACCCAGGGAGTGATGAACCACGAGCTCTGAGACAGACACAAAACAGGTCCCGGCAAATGTGGGACCCGTTATTTAAAATCCCCCCGGCTGACATGTCGGACGGCGGAGCGGGCCAGACGCCGCTTCGAGGAGATGAAAAGAGTTCATTTCCTTCCTCCAGATAAACACGCCCGCGGCCAGAGCTCCCTGTGATGATAAATGGCTTCCTCCTGCCCTCAGCGGAGGGTCGCACCGGAACCTGCGGCCCATCAAAGGCCTGGGAAGGGCGGCGGCGGGGACGCGCCTGCGTCATAGTTCCCACAGTCCCGGCCTGTCCCCGGCACCAGGATGCTACTTATCTCATTCCAGGCCCCCCACGACTTTCAAAATACAGGAAGACGCAGAGGGAATTGAGGGACACAGCTATGGCATCCGGCCTGGCCCACAGCACGCTGGATTCTGGAAGGGAAGGAGCTGGAGGCAGGAGAGGGAGGCGGCGGGCAGGACGCTGTCGGCTCCTTCTGGAAGCCAGGATCCGGCCTTGTCCTCAGGCACAGGCGCTGGGAAGATGGTCACCCCACAGGAGACACACAGCGCTGCCGTCCCCAGGGCTGTTTCAGGAGGAAATGGGTCTGAAGGGTGACCGGCGCCCGGAGCAGTCCACCCGGCAGAGCTTTCGGACAAAGTCCAAACACGGTTATTCATAAAAGGCCAGACTGCGGGCATACGCAGCACCCCCAGGGCGGGAGGGCAGGAAGGAGACGGAGCCCCAGCTTGTGGCTTGCAGCGACCCACTTGCCGCCTCAATCCATCCTCGACATCCGAGATGCATTTGTGGTTTCCTGTCCCGGTGCTCACCTGGGGTGGCAGGACTCAGGAGAGAAGCCGAGGCCCTGAGGAAAGCAGAGCTCCCCTCCCTAGCAGTGTCCAGCCTGCCGGGCCCCTGCTGCCCGCTAAGTGCTGTCCCACCGTGCCGCTCCCTGCTCTGCATTGAGGGGGCAAGGGTGTGCGTGGGAAGCCCCGAAAAGGAACGAGGTACTAATAGACGCCCCTTGAAAACGTCTGCAGAGTGAAAGGAGCCAGACACAAAGGCCACGAGCTGCAGCATCCCACGTGCATGAAACGCCCGGAATGGGCAGGTCCACAGACAGGACGCGGACTGGCGGTTGCCGGAGTGTGGGGTTGGGAGAGAAACGGGGAGTGATTGTTTAACAGGTAGAGTTTCCCTTCAGGGTCATGAAAATGTTCTGGAGCTAGGTAGAGGTGGTGGTCACACGACATCGTGAATGCACTAAATGCCACTGAGCTGTGTACTTGTAAATGGTTAATTTTATGTTACGTGAATTTTACCTCCATTTATTGAAAAAGTGCACATGGAGATCAGCTAGGCCTCTGGGGAGGACCTGCGAGGGGCCCCCTAGCTTTCTGACTTGGACAGGTACCCCACCTGGGCAGGTCGCAGCCTCCAGGATCAGTGCCTCGTTTGACAGACCCTGGGGTCGGCGTTCTATGCCCAGGACACGGGCCTCCTGGTACTTCGGGACCTAAACCCAGCTCGACTGCTAAGGGCAACCAGGCCAATGACTGGACTGCAGGAGCCTCAGTCTCCACATCTGTAAAGTGGGAACCGCAGGCACAGTGCCAGAAAGCCGTGGCCCAGGCCCAGCACGGGGCCGTCACTCACAGCTTTGTTCTGACTTGGGTCCATGTCTCTCCCTCCTGCCACACTGCCAGCTTCCCAGAGACAGGGCTGTCCCCTGCAGCCAGGCTTCCCAGATGCCGGGCCACAGACAGGTGCATCAGCATCTCCTGGGGACACTTGCTACAAATTCTAATCCTTGGCTCTCCTGGCAGACACTCAGCAGCGGTGCGACCAGTGGGGTCCGGAGGTCTGCATTTTAACAAGTTCCTCTAGTGACCTGAATGCACAGCCAGGTTCAGGAACCTTCTTCCCTCCCGCCCTGCAGTGGGGGGCGAGAAAGAGGGTGAGGCGCTGGCGTGGCTGGACTTCGGTGGTGCAGGCGGTGTGCACACCGTGCCCTGGGCTGGCCGCAGCGGACGCCAGGCCCCAGGGAGACCCTGTTTGCCGACTGCTTTCACCTCCTTGGCTCTGAGCAGGAGCCGGCACTTCATCCGGGCAGGGAATCATCTGCTGGAAATTCAGGGGTGAAAAAGAAACTCAGCAGCCTTTTGTTTTTTTAATAGAAAATGAACATTTGGGGGCGTCCCACCACGGAACAATCAGATTAGGAGATTTACAAGAGGTGATTGGTGACATAGGCACATGCCCAGCTCATGAGAGGAGCGACACGGGGAGCCATTGAGGTCTGGGGTCACCCTTGTAACCACTCGGGGATTTCAAAGTCAGTGTCGATGCAGCCGTAGCAACAGCTCAGCCCTGCCAGGCCCTCTGCTCCTTTCGCACCCTCCTCCTCCCTGGCGCTCCAGCAGCGCAGGACACAGTAAGAACCTCAGTGGCCGAGACAGAGTCTGGCTGGCTGCTCTCTTTCTTCTTGGGCTCCCACCTGGCCTGCACACCCCAGCCGCCTGGAGGTTAGCGTGGCCACAGGTGTGGCTGGAGATGGTCCAAGTCCGACCCGCAGGGAGCCCCGCGCAATCCTCACGCCTGTCTCTTCTCTTGTCTGCAGAGGCTCCAGGGAGGACTCAGGCCCTAAGAGAGCCACAAGCTGGAAGGAGCCTGGATCCCTGAATGACTTCATGGAGCAGAGTCCCCTCCCCACCACCTGCCTGCACTGGGTTTTGACACGAGTGAGAAATAACCTCTTCTGTGTTAAGTTGTTGACGTTTTGGAGTAATTAATCGCAGTGGTTATCTCGCCCTGTCAACTGTGATCACAGCACAATCAATCCAGTTCTAAGGACGAGCCGGACGTGGCCCTGAGCACCTTTTGTGCCACACAGTGCAGGCGCTGAGCCTGCGGGGGACTTGGCCGGCCTGAGCCCTCATCAAACCTGCCGGGCGGCACACACCGTGTCATGCACCTGTCAGCGCTGTTCAGCTGTCGGGGCCCATCCAGACTCGCTCTGTTGATGAACTCAAAGTCAATTAATTAGAGATTTTAATAACATCTGCAAAACCCCTTCACCTTTGTCCTATAACTTAACACCACCACGGGAGTGATTCCTGTAGCTTTGGTCACATTGTATTGGTCAGAAGCTCACGGAATCTGCTCATGCTCAAGGACGAGAGGCACACAAGGTGCGAGCCATGGAGGGGCTGGGGGCGGGATTGCGCTAGAGCCGCAGTCCCCAACCCCTGGGCTGCGCGTCACTGCCTGAGCTCCACCTGTCTCCCCGTCCATGGAAAAATTTTCCATGAAACCGGTCCCTGGTGCCACTGCACTAGAGTGTGTCCATCACGCAAAGACAGTTTATTTTTGCAAACTTTGTGAAAACAGTGATCTCGTGAACACAGTGCTCAGCTCCTCCCAGGGCTTTGGAAGGGGCTTGGCCAGGGAGAGGATTTGAAATAAGTTGTATCAACATCATGAAAAATCCACACCTGATAAGGGCTGGGAGGGGCATCTGACAGGGCTGCCTGAAGGTGGGGGTGGGGACAGGAGCACGCTTTGCTGGCGGGATGGGGAAGCGCGTCCCTTTAATAGGCTGGTTGCCATGGTGCCCCTCCCTGCTGGGCCCCCAGGGTGGGCTCCACCCCTCTCTGCTGTTGTGAGACCAGCACCTGGAAAGCCCAGGAGGCGACTGCCATGTGTGAGCAAATCCCCCAGTGTGCCCCCCAGTGTGTGGCTTTTGGGGTAGCCCACTCCTCCGATTCACGCTCGGTGTCCCAGCCCCGCTGGCCCTACGCTGAGAGCGCCCTTCGCCTAGACGTCAGCAGCCAGCTCAGGCTGGGCGCAGGAAACACGAAACAGGCAGGCGTGGATGCAGAGATGAAGGTCTGGAGAGGGAGCATGTGGGATGGGCCCTCGGGCAGAGGTGCTCCCTCCAGGAGGAGCCCCCATGCCCCCTGCCCCAGTCCCCAGCACTGGGAGGGCTCAGCGTCAGGCACCGCATCTTGCATGCAATGGGCTCAACCTCCATTGGTTCATTTAAACTGGTGAACCTTATCCCCAAGGATGTGGGAACACCTGCCCGAGGTGCCTTATCTGCCTTCCGTGAGGACCCCACCAGTACAGGAGCCACACCTGAGCCTGCCCACCTGGGGGAAGAGCGGGGAGGCAGGACACCTGCGTTCCCAGCTCAGCCCTAGACTTGCGGTGGGATCTCAGACCAGCCATTAGTGTGGTGTCCTTACTGGCAGAAAGCAGAGCCCTTGTTCAAGCAGTTTGTGGGAGGTCCCAGGGAGCAGGTTAAACTGGAGCTGCCACGTGGAGGTACAGAGCAGCAGGAAGACCCCCCGGGCCTCCTCCTTGTCCCTCCTCTGCCAAGCGTCTTGAAGACTAAGATGACCTCTGAGATCTCTATTTCCATCTTATTCTGTCTCCTAAAAGAGGCAATGTGCAGGACAGCCAAAAACCAAGACAGACTACGAAATCTGAAAAGAATTGCTTTTTCTGGGTTTTCCCTTCTCTTCGCATCCTGGGGGAAGATGAGCTTCCAGCCAACAGTCTGGCCTGGGTCTGGGCACCTTGTCTGGGCCACGCGGGAGCTGGCCAGACACCCCGGTGGCTCTCCCGCAGGTGGCCACTGCCCCGACCTCCACCCGGCTGGGGCTCTGGCCCTTCCAGGCTGTTTCAGCAACATTCTCTTGCCGCCTCTGCAGCCCGTTTCTTTCTTTCTCCTGCAAGATCTTGTTGAGATCTGGCAGGGGTTTTAAGGCACAGTTGAAAGATTGTGAATAAACATTTCAGCTCTGTCTTCAGTTTTGTAGCTTCGCCTGAACCCTATGACTCTGAGAAGGAATGTTTAAGGCAATAAACGGAAAAACGAAATCCATGCAATTTGATCCCAAAGCCCTGCTGATCCTAAACAGCTCTTAGACGGTTCCTGCACTGCACGTCCCTCCACCCGCCTTCCCCGCCTCCCAGGCCACAGCAGCAGCAGGTGCGCCCCTCTCCCTGCCACCCCTGCCACCCCACACCGCTGGGCTGCTGGGGCCTGCTTTCAGGGAGGAAGAAGGAGGAAGAGGAGGATCCTTCAGACCGCCATGCAGGTCGGGCACGCGGAAGGACAGAGGAAAGGAGAGAGGACTGCGCAGGAAGAGTCTCAAATTGCAGCGCAGCTCCGCGGAGCTTCAGCCAGGCTGACTCTTTGGAGGGAAAAAAGCAGTTGAACTAGCTAAAGTGGTCAAGAAACAAAGGGAATGCACAGAATAAGAAAGTGCAAATAGAGAAATATCAACAGAGAAAATTAAAAGAATCGCAAGAGAATGACTCGATCAGCTAGCTCTATGCAGATAAATTTATAAACTGGGATAAAATGGATTCTTCCTAAGAAAATGTAAATTATAAACTTAACCCCAGAAGAAACAGAAAAAAGAACAACCCAATTACCATTCTAAAAAATAGTAAAGTTCTTAAATCAATCCGCCTGTCCTGGGCCCAAGCAGCACCCGGCCAGCAAGTTCACAAGGGAATCCTACCATAATTTGAGAGAACAGGTAATTCTAATACCATTTAAGTTGTTTCCGGGCATGGAAACAGTAGAAGGGTTTCAAAAGTATTTAGAAAAAGCTAGTGTAACACTGGTACCAAATTCAATAAAGATAGGATAAAAACTTTACAAACTACCGACCAACCTCTTAAGAATATTAATGTAAAAATCTAAAATAAAATATTACTAAACACTACAGATCACTTGATAAATGCAAAAAAAGGATTTAACATGATCTGACATGTTTTCATGATACAAACACTCAGTAAACTAGGAATAAAACTTCCTATAAATAAGGGTGTCTATGAAAAACCCACCTCCAACACCACACTTAGTGGAAAGAGACTGGCTGCCTTCCTCCTGGGGTCAGAAACAAGACAACGGTGTTTGCTTTCACCAAGGAGGTTCTAGCCAGGGCAATTAGGCATGGAAAATAAATAAAAGGCATCCAGTTTAGGGAAAAAAGTAAAACTACATTTGCAAATAGCATGATCTTATATACAGAAAATCCTAAGGAATCCCACTGGAAAACTATTCAAACTAATAAACTAGTTCATAAATGTTGCTGGAAACAAGATCAATATATAAAAATTAATTGAATTTCTATACACTAGCCATGAACAATCTAAAAATAACATTAAGAAAACGACCCTGGTATGTGAGGTAATACATATATGAATCAGCCTGATTTAGCCATTCCTCAATGTCTATGTATTTCAAAACATCATGTTGTACACCATAAACATATACGGTTTTATTTGTCAGCTAAAAAATAATAAGAAAAGTATTCCCACTGTATAAAAAAGAAAAACAACCTCTTCGTCACAGCAGCAAAAAGAATAAAATACTTTGAAGTAAAATTAACAAAGAAATGCAATACTCATATGCTAAAAGCTGCAAATCATTGTTGAAATGAAAGAAATTAAAAGTCTCAATAAGTGGAAAGATATTCCTTGCCATGCACCAGAATACTTAGCATTGCTAAGATGACAATACTGCTCAAACTGAGCTGCTGACTCAGAGCAATCTCTATCGGAATCCGAGCTGGGTTTTTTGCCATTGCAGAAATTGCCAAGCTAATGCTAACATTCATGTGGATGCAGAATAACCAAAATGACAGGCCATTGCAAGCAAGTGACACCTGCCACCTGTCACCAAGAGCGCTTCTGCTCACTGAGTCTTGGTATCCGAGTTATCAAGAAAAACACAACACAGCCAAGCACCGGAGGCAACAACGCTTCACCCATGTGGGGAAAGGACACAGCAAGATCAAGTCAGGGGTGGGCGTTGGTCCCCCATGGCCAGCAGGTCCCTCCCAGCAGCCGATGCAGGGTACTTGACCCACAAGAAGCTTTCCTGTGCTGCAGTAGAAGGACCGGGTCCCCTCCCCACCAGGGACAGAGATAGCAGTGGGGTTGGCCAGGTGCCAGCCACCCACTTAGGCAGAACAAAGGCGGACAGATTGGTTCTGAAATCAGGAGAGACATTCCCACACAAGGTGACAAGCCCGGCACACTCTACCTCAAGGCCCTTTCCTCTGTGACTCAGCAGGGGACAGACTGAATGCCCGAGACCACTTTTCCCAGCACCACTCGGTGAGGGAAAGAAGTCTTTCGACAAATCGTCTCAGAACAACTGGACATCCACATGCAAAAGAACGAAGCTGGACCCCTTCCTTACATCCTACGCAAAAATTAAATGTGGGTCATAGACCTGATGGTAAGAGTTGAAATTTTAAAACTCCTATAAGAAAACATAGGAGTAAATCTTCATGGCCTTGAGTTAGACAAAGGCTTCTTAGATTCGATAGCAAAAGAAAAATAGTTAAATTGGACTTCATCGAAATAAAAAACTTCTGTGCTGCAAACAATACCATCAAGAAAGTGAAAACGCACCTTACAGAATGGGAGAACAAAATTTTAAATCGCGTAGCTGATAAGGGACCTGTTTCCAGAATATGTAAAGATCTCTTACACCTCAACAATAAAAAGGCAAATTATCCAATTTGCAAGATGGGCAAGATATTTAAATAGACATTTCTCCAAAGAAGATGTACAAATTTCCAATCAGCACATGAAAGATGCTTAACATCATGAGCTTTAGAGAAACGCTAATCAAAACCACAGCGAGCTGCCATTTCACACCCACTAGGATGGCTAAGATTAAAAGACAGACACTAACACATGTTGGTGAGGATGCGGAGAGGCTGGAACCTCATGCATTGCTGGTGGGTATGGAAAGTGGTACCGTCACTTTCACAGAGAGTCTGGCAGTTCCTCAAAATGCTGACCACAGTTACCACGCGATCCAGCAATGCCAATACCTGAGAGGAAGTCAAACATGCAGCCACACAAAGACCAGCATGAATGTTCATAACAGCATTATTCAGAATATCTGAAAAGCCGAAACAACTCAGATGTCCATCAACTGATAAAACGGAACATTATTCAGCCACAGCAGGGATGGCCCTCCGATATGTGTTGCAACAGGGACAAACTCAAAATCACGACGGCAGGTGAAAGAAGCCAGTTCGGGTTAGATCACAAATTGTATGATTCCGTTTTGTCTGGAATACGCAAATCTGTAGAGCCAGAAAGTGGTTGCCTAAAGCCGGGGGTAGGGGAGCTCAGGGAAGGACTGCTAATGGGTGTTGGGTTTCTTCTGGGGTGATGAAAATATTCTGAAATTAGACTGTGGTTATTTTGTACAACCCTCTCAACTTAAATGGGGGAATTTTACGGATCTTAAATTATGTCTCAAGGAAGCCATAAAAAGAAAATGAAAGGAAAAAGGAACAGAGAGCGTTTTTGTTTTTGTTTTTTTAACTTTGGAGTATGTAAGGGCTTCCTGTATGTGAAAAAAAAAAAATCCATGAGAAAAAAATGAGAACTTTGACTAAACAAAAATTATAATCTTCTAATGGCAAACAACTCTCCAATGTCAACTCTGTGAAGCCACTTATATCATAGATTAAGGGCTAATTTCCTTAATAAACAAGAGCTTTTATGAATCAGTCAGGGAAAGTACAAGTCAATCTGAGACAGAACATGCTGCAGTAACAAAACGGCCCTCCAGACTGCAGTGGCTTAAATCCACAATGGTTTCTTTGGTATTTTTTATTCCATATCATAGTTGTACATTTTGGGGGTTAGTTGTGATTCTGATACACGTATACAGTGTGTAATGAGCAAGTCAGGGGACTAGGGTACCCATCACGTCGAACATTTATCTTTTCGAAGTTACAATGGTTTCTTTCCGGCTCTCCTTGCGTGTCCGTCTCGGGGCTGCAGATATTCTCTGCTCATGGTTACTCAGGGACCGTTTCAAATGTTGCCAGGCAGAAGAGAGAGAGAGCTCTGAGGGTCTCAAATTGTCAATGACATGTTCACCCTGGTTGTGAGACCTTCATAGTGTCCCCATGTATGTTTGCCTCCCTAGACAGTAGAGTTTAATGGCAAACTTGTGAATTGTTACAAATGGAAATATACCATATGATTTCTTTTGCTGTTCGTTTGGGGCTTTTTTTACCCACTCTCCTGTTCCCAACATTCACTCAAGTTGTTACTGAGTCAGTAATTCACGAATGACCCTGGCTGCCTTGTGGCATGGCGCCCCCCCCTGCAGGACGAGGCCACGCCGCGTGTGCCCATTCTTCTCCCATGGGTTGTTCATGAGCTTTTGCGGTTACAAACAGAGACACGACGAACAGCCTTGCCGTGACGGTGTGCTCCCGGGAATCACTGGGTCATAGGCCGTGTGGCCATTTATGGCCAGAGGATACCCATTTGTCTTCCAAAGAGTTATTCCAATTTGCAGGACCCCCTGCCCCCAATCCTCCCTCCGCCCCTCATGTGGAAGCTTCTGGATGCTTCACAGTGCTCTTGTCAAATGTTGATACTGGCAGACTTGCTAACTTTTAGCCGCCTTTTTGGTACAAAATGGAATTCCCTCGCTGTTTGGGCTGGCCTCTCCTATCGCTAAGGACCACTTTCCCGCCTGCTGACGGCCGTCTGGGCTTCCCCTTCTCTGAGATGCCCGACAACCTTCCCTGCCCCTTTTTCCATTAATTTGCTTTTTTGTATCTTTCGAATGTTGAGTGTAGGCACCACCTATTCAAAAACAAACCTAAAGCATCAAAAGCACCGTGGATCGAATCACCAACGCCGTGCTGCTCCCTTGGGATCTGGTCTTGATGGGATGAGCTCCAGCCTCGGTCCTGCCTCCTTTTTGAACTTTCAGGCTTGGGTGGGACTTTGAGACGATTGATGGTTTCAGAATTTTTTCTACTTTTTACTTTTATTTTTTAGGCATTTTCCTGGATCTCTTCAAAATATTAGCGACAGTAAGATAACAAAACAAACATGTTGTAATCACGATTGTCATCGTTATCGAAAGTACACTTATTCGCTCTTCCCTCAACAAATACCGAGCACCTGCCGTGCCGTGTGCCAGACCCGGCTTTAGAAGCAGCACCAGAGCTTTCAGAAACTTTCACTCCTTTTTCTGATCCGACCTTAGGCCCCTCGCAATGCACACACCTTTCCCAGCGCGGGAGGGACGCGAAGCCACACGCAAGTCCAGGGCCCAGAGCCCGGGAAGGCAGAGCCCAGGGAGCCACGTCCACGGGCCCTCAGAAAATTTCAGGGACTCTGCAGAGAAACCCGGATTTCCTGGGCCAGCAGCCTCCAGACGCCCAAGGTGTGTTAAAAGGTTAGACTTAGGCCTCTCTGCCCCAGGCTCGACTTTTGGAAGGTCTGAGCGACTGGACCCCCAGCTCTGAAACCACCTCGTTGTCAAATGCTGAGCGGCTCAGTGTAAATGACTCTGCGCTCGTCTCCAGGAGAGGTTGCTGGGATTTTATCTCCGTGGGAAGTTTATCCGCGGAGTGTGAAGAGGTTTCACAGCAGAGCAAGTGGACTCCGCAGAGTGCCCCGTCCTTCCAGCCAGGCCCCCTGCGCCCTCCGGGCCCTCCGGGTGCCCCAGGACGGGGCAGGATGTGGCTTCCCTACGCCAGGTCGGGCCCCTCCCCATGCTGAGTGCTGTGCGAATGGGTCACACAGTCCTGGAGAGACCGCAGGACGCCGGAGCCAGGGCACTGGGCCGACTCCAAGGCTCGTTATCACAGCCATCCCGGGAGTATTTCCGGCCCCAGTGCGGGAATGGGGACTGTCTTCTTTCATGTCACTTCTCCGTGTCGCTGGGGCAGTGACCCCAGGATTTGCCATTTCTTCTAAGTTTGTGATGATGGCCAGCTGCGTCAGCATTCTTCCCCCAGAGATAGCAAAGTAAAAAGGCCAGATAAACGTGAGCTGGGGACCCAGGGTGCCCAGGGAAGGACAACGGTGCCAACAGAGCAGTCACAAGCCCATGGGCCTGATTCCCAGGGCCCCAGGGCAAGCCTGTCCCTCTGCAGGAGTTTCCCCAGGGCCTTTGCACATGCCGTGCCCTCTGGCCCGGATTGCCCAGCCCACCCCACAGCCCGAGTCCACCAGACGGACCCTGCTCCTTGTTTAAGAGTCTGTCTGAGGTGGGAGGAAGCTGCCCTCAATTACTCCTGAGAGAGCAGGGACCACACTGGACTGAAACTGTCCCTGAACTTAGCTCTCCCCAGTGACAGAGCCTTCTGCCTATGTTCCAATTCCTACTCTCCTTGGTATTGCTGAAGTCCAGCCCAGTGCCCATGGCAAATTTTTATTCAAGATGGAAAAATAGTGGGCCGGTGCTCTCACCCCATGGGGCCAAAGTGAGGGCAGAGCTGCCAGGACCACAGGAACCCCCCTCGAGGCCACACTGGGGCTGCCCCAGGGGAGGGCTTCTCACCCCCGGCACTGCTGACTTTTGGGGCTAGAACATTCCTTGTTTTCGGGGCTGTCCTGGCCTCTATTCACCAGATGTCAGTAAAACTCCCCCAGGCGTGACAACCCAAAATGTCCCCAGACAAAGCCGAGTGTCTCCTGGGAGCTCCAGGGCAGCCCACCTGTCCCCGGGTGGCTCGGTGGGCCTCAGCCCGCAGGAAGGAGGGAGAGGACGGGGTCCCGTCACGAACTCAGGCGCTGCCTCCCAGGCTCACTCAACAGGAGCGAGGCTCCTCCTGGGCAGGTGGTGCACTCAGGGCAGGGCCGAGGAGGGCGGGCGCGTGTGCAGGGCTGGGAAACAAACCCTTTACTGCAGAGAGTTTCACAGGAGTCACACGGAGGAGGTCGACTCGCCCAGTGAAGCCCCCGTAGGCACCGCTCCCCGGGACCGCCCTGGGCAGCGATCTTCCCACAGGCCCAAGTCCACAGGCTGTGACCCTCGGAACACCAGCACAGCAAACGCCAGGGGCAGCGGCAGTCGGGAGCAAGACTCAGGCTGTGTTTACACCGGAGGCAGGATGAGACCCTGGGCCACTTCGTGCCGGGAGGGAAAGTGGTCTGCAGAGATTGCACATGTGCCCACCTGTCCCCCTGGGCGCAACGCCACCCCAGTGCCTTTGCTTCTCACCAACAAGTGCCCTGGCCCCTAAGTGCCCTCCCCACCTCCACCCCCACCCCCCAGTGCCTGCCGCACCCGAAAGGCACCCTGCCATGCCCACCAAGAATGCCTGTGCCCCCGAGCAGCCTTCAGACCTCAGCCCAAGTGTGACCTGCCCTCCCGGCAAGGACGAGCCCATGCCCGTGTGGCACACCCTCGAGGCACCAGGATCTGTTTTCA
>RJWJ010039949.1:0-14212 GCA_004363605.1 Indri indri | reverse complement strand
TTAGAAATTTGGAATTTCTTTATATTTACTTAATATGGGTCCTTTGTTGGAGATATGTATTGTGTTTAGGTTCTGTGGTTGCTTTTTCAGTCTCTTCATAATGTCTTTTGATGAACCAAAGTTCTTAATTTTAATATATTTCAGTTAAATATTTATTTCTTTTATGGTAACTGCTTTTTGATTTCTGTTTAAGAAAATTTCACCTATTCCAAGATCGTATTTTCTCCTATATTTTCCTCCAAAAGCTTTATTGTTTTACCTTTCATGATTATATCTTCAGTTCATTTGAAATTGATTTTTTTATTTCAAAATAATAAAGGGGTACAGATGTCCTTGTTAAGTTGGGGTTTTTCGTGTACTCATCAGCAGAATAATATATGTATTGTATACTTCATGAGCCTGCCAATGTTGCCCTTTCTTTATTTTCAATGTCCTTTATATCTCTCTGTGCCTATGTGTGCCCATGATTTAACTCCCAATTTTTAATGAGTACATGTGGTGTTTTTTTCCCATTCCTGAAATACTTCATTTAGAATAATGGTCTCCAGTTCCTTCCAAGTTGCTGCAAATAACATTATTTCATTCCTTCTTATGTTTGAATAGTACTCCATTATATGTGTGTGTGTGTGTGTGTGTGTGTGTGTGTGTATACACACATATCACATTTTTCTTAATCCACTCATGAATTGATGGGCACTTAGGTTGATTCCACATCATTGCATTTGTAAATTGTGCTGCAATAAATATTCAAGTGCAGATGTCTTTTTGATAAAATGGCTTCTTTTTATATATATATCCAGTAGTGGGATTGTTGGGTCCAATGGTAAGTCTACATTTATGTCTTTGAGGAATCTCCATACTATTTTCTATACAGGTTGTACTAATTTGCAGTCCCACCAACAGTATAAGCATTCCTTTCTCTCTGCATCCATGCCAGCATCTATGGTTTTTGAACTCTTTAATAAAAGACATTCTAACTGGGATAAGGTGATATCTCATTGTGGTTTTAATTTGTATTTCCCTGATGATAAGTGATGTTGAACATTTTTTTATATGTTTGTTGGCCATTTGTCTGTATTCTTTTGAAAAACTTCTGTTCATGTCTTTTGCTCACTTTTTAATGGGGTTGTTTTTTTTCTTGCTGATTTGTTTGAGCTCTTTGCAGATTTTAGATATTAGTCCTTTGTTGGATATACAGTTTATGAATATATTCTCTCATTCTGTAGGTTGTTTATTTACTCTGTTGATTATCTCCTTTGCTGTGCAGTAGGCTTTTAATTTAATTAATTCCCATTTACTTATTTTTGTTTTTGCTGTATTTACCTTTGGGATCTTAGTCTTAAATTATTTGCCTAGGTCAATGTCTAGAAAAGTTTTTCCTACATTTTCTTGTAGAATTTTTATGGTTTCATTACTTACATTTAAGTCTTTTATTCATCTTTAATTAATTTTTGTGACTGGTAAGAGAGAGGGGTCTTGTTTCATTCTTCCGCATGTAGCTATCCAGTTTTCCCAGCACCATTTATTGAATAGGACTTCTCTTCCCTGGTGTATGTTATTGTCTGCTTGAAGACAAGTTGCTCGTAGGTAGATGGTTTATTTTGGGGTTCTTTTTTCTGTTTCATTTTTCCATGTCTCTTTAATACCAATACTGTTATACTAGTACTGTGCTGTTTTGGTTATTATAACCTTGAGGTATAGTTTGAAGTCAGGTAATGTAATGCCTCCAGATTTGTTCTTTTGCTTAAGATTGCTTTGGCCACTGAATCTCTTTTTTGGTTCCAAATCAAGTTTAGAGTTACTTTTTCTAGATCTCTGAAATGTGATGTTGGTATTTTGATGGGAATCTCATTGAAGCTGTAAATCACTTTGGGAAGTATGGACATTTTTTAGCAATGTTGATTCCACCAATCCATGAGCAGACAACGTTTTTCCATTCATTTGTGTCATCTGTAATTTCTTTCCTCAGTGTTTCATAGTTCTCCTTTGAGAGATCTTTCCTCTCTTTGGTTAAGCATATTTCTAGGTATTTTGTTTCCTTTATAGCTATCATAAGTGGTACTGAGTCCTTGATTTGACTCTCGGCTTGATCGTTATTAGTATATATTAATATTATAGAAATGCTACTGATTTGTGTACATCGATTTTGTAACCTGAGACTTGGATGACTTTATTTATTGATTATAGGAGTCTTTTGGTATAGTCTTCAGGGTTTTCAAGTTAAAAGATCATGTTGTCAGCGACAGTTTGACCTCCTCTTTCTGGATTATGATACTCTTCATGTCTTTCTCATGCCTGATTGCTCTGGCTAGTACTAGAGCAATCAGTCCAGGACTATGTTGAATAGAAATGGTGAGAGTGGGCACCCTTGTCGTGTTCCAGTTCTTAGGGGGAATGCTTTCAACATTTCCTCATTCAGTATAATGTTGCCTGTGGGTTTGCTGTATATGGTTTTTGTAATTTTGAGATATATTTCTTCTGTGCCTAGTTTTTTGAGGGTTTTTTATCATGAAAAAGTGCTGGATTTTATCAAATGCTTTTTCTACATCTACTGAGATGATCACATGGTCTTTATTTTTGCTTCTGTTTATGTGTTGTATCACATTTATTGATATGTATATGTTAAACCATCCCTACATCCCTGGGGTGAATTATCTTTTTAATGTGCTATTGATTTCAATTTGCTAGTATTTTGTTGAGGATTTTTGCATCTATATTCATAAGGGATATTGGTCTACACTTTTCTTTTTTCTGTGTCCCTTCCTTGCTTTGGTATCAAGAAGATACTAGCTTCATAGAATGAGTTAGAAAGGACTTCCCATTTTCAAAGTTATGGAATAATTACTGTAGGATAGTTTCCAGTTCTTTGTAGGTCTGGCAGAATTCAGCTGTGAATCTGTCTGGTCCGTGGCTTTTATTTGTTGTGAGATTTTTTTGTTACTGCTTCAGTCTCGCTACATGTTATTGGTCTGTTCAGGATTTCTATTTCTTCCTGATTTAGGTTTGGGAGGTTGTGCATTTCCAGGAATTGATTCATTTCCTATATGTTTTCTACTTTGTCTGGACAGTGGGGGTTTTCATAGTATTTACAGATGATATTGTACTTCTGTGGTATCAACCACCTTTTTTTCTGATTGAGCTTATTTGAGTCCTTTCTCTTCTATTTCTAGTTAACCTGGTTAGTGGTCTATCAATTTTGTTTATTTTTCAAAGAACCAACTTTTCATTTCATTGACCCTTGTATTGTTTTTTTGGTTTCTATTTCATTTAGTGCTGCTCTGAGCTTTGTTACTTATTTTCTTCTGCTGTCTTTGGGTTTGATTTGGTGTTCTTTTTCTAATATCTTGAGATGCGGCCATAGGTTGTTAACTGTGATCTTTCTATCCTTTTGAAGTAGGAATTTAAGGTTATGAACTTTCCCTTTGTACAGCTTTTGCTGTATCCCAGACATTTTGAAAACTTGTTCAGTTTGAAGAATCTGTTGATTTTCATCTTAATATCATCATTGATCCAAGGATCATTAACCAACAGGTTGTTTAATTTCCATGACTTTGTGTAGATTTGAGTGTTTCTCTTGGGACTGATTTCTAGTTTTATTCCACTATGGTCTGATTAGGTATATGGTATGATTGACAATTTTTTTTTAATTTTCTGAGTTTTTTTTGTGGCCCAAGATATGATCAATCTTGGAAAATGCTCCATATGCTGATGAGAAAACTGTACATTCAATAGTTTTGGGGTAGAATGTTCTGTAAATGTCTGTTAGATCCATTTGTTCTAGAGTCTCATTTAAGTCCACTATTTCTTTATTGATTTTCTGCTTTGATGATCTGTCAGTTTTGTCAGTGGGGTGTTGAAGTCCATGGAAATTATGATGCTATTGTTTATTTCTTTGCTTAGATCAAGTAGAATTTGCTTTATGAATCTGGGAGCTCTTGTGTTAGGTGCACATATATTTAGGATTGATATGTCTTCTTATTAAATTGCTCCCTTTACCATTGTATTATGACCATCTTTGTCTTTTTGTACCATTGTTGGTTTAAACTCTACTTTATCTGATGTAAGAATGGCTACACCTTCTCACTTTTGGTTTCCATTTGCATGGAATAATTTTTTCATGCCTTTACCTTAAGTCTGTGCAAGTGCTTGTGAGTTAGATGGGTTTCTTGGAGACAGCATTTATTTGGCTTATATTTTTTCATTCATTCACCCAGTGTATGTCTTTTAAGTGGGACATTAAGTCCCTTCATGTTTAGTGTTAGTATTGATATGTGGGATGCTGTTCTGTTCATGCTGTTGAATGATATCCTGTTGTTTTATTTTCCTTCTTGTGCTGTTGTTTTATAAGAGTTCTGAGCATTAACTTTCAGGTGTTTTTACACTGTTGTGCATCTACTGTGCTGTTCCATGAATAATACAGTTCTGATTATTTCCTGTACTTCATGCCTAGTAGTGACAAATTCCCTTAGTGTTTGCTTGTCTGGAAAAGTCTTTATTTCTCCATCATTTATGAAACTTAATTTTGAAGGATACAAAATTCTTGGCTGATTGTTGTTCAGTTTTAGAAAACTAAAAATGGGAACCTAATCCCTTCTGGCTTGTAAGGTCTTCATTGATATGTCTGCTGTTAGTCTGATAGATATTCCACTATAGGTTAGTTGCTGCTTTCATCTTGTAGCTTGTAGAATTTTCTCCTTCATTTTGACTTTGTCCAAGTTGATGATAGCTTGCCTTGGAGATGTCCTATTTGCTATGAATCTTCCCAGTGTTCAACGATCGTCTTGTATGTTGACATCTGAATCTTGGCAATACCAGGGAAGTTTTCCTCAATAATTCCCTCAAATAGCTTTTCTATGCTTTTTTTGTTTTTCTTCTTCTCCCTGAAGGATACTTATAATTCACATATTGGCTCGCTTCTCATAGTCCCATATTTCTCTGAGTGATTGCACAGTCTTTATTCATTTTCTACATTTTTGACTTAGTTTGAAAGCCTTATTTTCAAGTTCTGAGATTCTTTCTTCTGCTTGATCTAGCCTGTTGTTTAATCTTTCTGCTGTATATTGAAATTCTGTAAATGACTTTTTCATTTTTTAAGGCCTGTTATATCCTTTCTTATGTTGTATAGGTCTTTAGGGATATTTTTATTTTTTCATTCATATCCTGATATATTTTTTGGATTCTTTGTGTTGATTTTCAACTTTTTCTTCAATCCCATTCATCTTTTTTGCCTTCTATTTTCTGAATTCCATTTCTGACATTTCAGCAATTTCCTTTTGATTGAGATTTGTTGCTGTAGATCTATTGTGATCTTTGAAGGTGTTCAACTAGCTTGTTGTTTTCATGTTGCAAGAGTTATTTTGTAGGTTTCTTCTCGTCCGAAACCTCTTCTGTCAGCTCAGGGCAGATAGGTTTGTGGCACACCTGCTCCCCACTGGGAACTCTCCTACTTAGTGAGAAGAAGAAGAGGTTCCTAGATGGTGCTTTTGTGACCTACTCTGAAAGACTGACCCAGCAAGAGACAGGTGGATATACTGAGAACCTATAATGTAGCTGTTTTGTATTGTTCCATTCCCCTGTGATTGTCACAGTCCAAGCTGGTGCTGGATGATCTTCATGCAGAGTAGTAGGTTGTTCCACAAGCTGTTATTGGAAACTTGGGTAAGAGGCTGGGTGAGTCCTTCTCTATGGAGGCTGACATTATGGGAGATTGTTCTGCCCGGGCCTCTCTGCAGCAGTCTGTGTAGTGGTCATGGTTGTCAGAGCTACAGGCCTTAGCTCCACCTGGGTCTGGGTACAATGGTGGCTCATAGTATTGAGTCACTGGTGGAGTATTGGTCAGCAGGGGTGGTTTACACCAAGCAGAAGGGACTGGCAGCAGTACAGAAGCCTCCTGGGGGGGCGGGTGGCGACCATTGAGCCCACTGGTAGTGCAGGAGTCTCATGTGTGGGACCCTGAGGCCAGGCTGCCAAGCAGCCACAGTTCTCCCCTTACCTAAGTCCTGCCTAAATCAGTTGCATGGGGCTTCTCAGATGATGTCTGTGGTGCCTGTTCTGCTTGAATTCCCCATGAGGGGGAGGGTACTTGTCTTCCAGTCACAAGGCATGCAAAAGTGTCTTCATCCCTGCTCCTCTCTGGCCCACCTGGGGTGATGTGGAGGCAGCTACCGCAAAGCCAAGCCCCATGTAGATCAGGTGCTCTGGACCTGAGGGCTCAGAATATCATCAGTTGTGGTGATCTAGGAATGGAAGTCACTGAGTCCCTCCTGTGCCCACTCTTTGGTGCAATGTCACTCTACCAACTCCATGAAGCTCCCTAATTGGTCCAGAAGTCTGTGGTGGTGGTGGTGGTGGGGCCTTACAGCTCAGGCCTCAGGGTGGAGCCCTGGGGTTCTCTCCTCCTGTCCTTCCCCAAATATGGATGCCTCCCCTAGCTACTTTCTGATCTTGCTAAGTGGATAGCTTTGTCACTTTCTTCATGCTGAGTATCCCGCATTGGTTTTCCGATGATTCACAGGACTCTCTCCACGGAGGCCCATCCCCAAATGGGCATCCCCCTGCAACTTTTGATTCTCTCCTTGACAGCAGCACATGGACTGCTTCTAGTCCACCATCTTGCCCCCTCCCCCTGAAACTGATTTTTTATATGTGGCAAGTTTGGGATCAAGTTTCATTTTTTCCCATATAAATATCCAATCCATCTGTGCCATTTATGAATAAGACTCTACTTTCTCTGATTACACTGTTGTGTCATGTTTCTCATAAAAACACACACAAAAAAACCAGTGACTGAATATGTGTGGGTGTGTTTCTAGACTCTCTTCTGTTCCAAGAGTCCCTTTGTCTATCTTTGGGTTAATACACATTGTCTTAGTTAATATAAATTCAGAATAGGTCTTAGTATTGAATAATGTCCATTCACCAGCTTTGTTCTTCCTTCTTAAGAGTGCCTAACCATTGTTTGCTTTTGCATTTCCATATGAACTTTAAAACCAGCCATTCAATCAAAAGTATTTCTGAAATATTGACTGAAGTTGCCCGAAATCTATAGTTTAATTGAGGGAGAATTGACATCTTTATAATATTGAGTATTTCAATCCATAAAGATGGCATATTCCTTCATTCATTTAGGTCCTTTAAATTTTTCTGAATAATGTTTTTTAGTTGTCAGTAGAAAGGTTCATACAACTTTTCTTAGATTTTCCAAGGTATTTTATGTTTCTGGATACCATTGTAAATGATATATTTTAATTTTTTTTGTTTGTTGCTGGTATATAGAAATGCAATAAACATTTGAGCATTGGTTTTGTATCTAGTGACCTTGATAATTATACTTACCAATTTTAATGGTTTGAGCATAAAATCTCTTGCATTTTTTAAGTAAACAAACATGACTTCTGTGAATAATGGCATTTTATTTCTTCTTTACAAACTTTATGTCCTTTACTTTTCATTTCACTGGCTAGGCTCTCCAGCACACTGTTGAATGGAAGGTGTGAGAGCAAGCAAACTTGTTTCATCTCTAAGTCAAGGGAAGAAGATTTTGATATTTTGCCATTGAGTATGATACTTGCTGTGGATTTTGAAAGCTATTATTTATTACATTAAGACTGTTCTGTTTCATTTTTGCCTTGCTAAGATATTTTATCATGAATGGATATTAAATTTTATGCAATGCTTTTTATTTATTTGAGATGATCACATGCAAATTCTTTCTTCTTTTAATGTAATAAATTACATCATTTTCAAATGTTGTATCATACTTGCATTCCTGGAATGTACATTAACTAGCTGAAATATATTGGACTTTGTATATATGACTAAATTCTTTTTTCTTATAAATTCTTCTAACTTCTGGTTAAAAGTTTTTACATCTATTATAGTTAAGACATGTCTGTAATTTTCCTTTTTTGTGATATCTCAGTTGGGTTTTGGAATTAAGTTTGGTTATTCTCATAAAGAGAGTTATGAAATGTCCCTACTTTACTGTTCACTGGAAGGGTTTCAGACTTGTGCTATTTCTTCCTTAAGTTTGTGGAAAAAAATCAACTGGTGAAGCCAAGGGGGCCTGGACTTTTTAAAAATTATTGACAAGGATTTTAATAACAAATTCAATTTCTTTAGTATGTATAAGATGGATTATTAAGATTTTCTATTTCATTTACCACCATGGTAAATTATATTTTTTATTTTTTTGTGTGTGAGAATTTCATCCATTTTATGCAAATTATAAATTTTATGATATAATATTATCTTCTTTTTAAGTCTGGAGAATCTGTATGTATTGTCTAATTTTCATTTGTGACATTGATAGATTATGTTTTCTGTCTTGTTTATGGATAGATCTTTATTAATTTTATTAGTATTTTCACAAAAAATATGTTGGCTGTGTTTATTATCTTTACTATGTATTTGTCTATATCATTAATTCATGTTATTGTCTTTGTTATTTCTTTCTTTCAATTTCCTTGGATTTGATTTGTTGGTTTTCCTAGCAGTTCAACATTGAAATTAGAAGTATTATGTTTCAATTTTTTTTCTTTAATGTATGTATTTAAGGTCAAAATTAATGAAAATATTGTTAGTTATATTCCATAAATTTTGATGAATTATCAGTCAATTTTAAAAATTTTATAATTTCCATTTTGACTTCCTTTTTATCCCATGATATAGTTAAAAGGATATTTTTAATTTCCAGACATAGAATTTTTCCTCTCATCTTTTGTGGTTGATTTTTAACTTACTTCCAATACGATAAAAAAACATAATATAAAAGTTTTGAGTTTTTAAATATTTGTTTAGGCTTATTTTTTGGTCAGCTTATGGTATCTTTTGATAAATATTTCTCATATACTTGGGAAAAATGTGAATTGTATTACCATTAGATACAGTGTTCTCTCTAGATTAATTAAGCCAAGTTTGTTAACTGTGTTTCTCAGATCTAGCATACCTTTATTGACATTTTATTCTGTATCATCCTTTGAGCTAGGTGTGTTAAAGTCTCTCACTATAATTGTTGCATTTGTTAATTTTTTCTTTCATTTTTAGTAATTTTGCTATATACATTTTTGATGCTATATTTTTGGGTGCATACTGATTTAGGATTGCGATGTCTTCTTGTTAGGATGACTTGTTTATAAAATGCCTCTTCATATTACCAGCTCTAGTGATGTTTCTTGCTTTTAAGTCTATATTATTTGATAATAGTTGTCAAGAACCAGGAAGGATCTGAGATTTCACCCTTCCTTCAAGCTAACAAGTTAGCCTACCATTATTTCATGGATACTGGTAGAAGACACACAAGTTTCCTGACTCAGAGATAAAGGACTTTCACTCACAGCAGTAGCAGTAACCAGAGAATCAAACTTTCGTTACTTTGTTTCCCCAAACCCTGAGTCCCACTGAGTATTGAAATCCCCTGAACACCATTGGATTACCATAGCCAAATCACTAGTGCCCCAGGCCTGTGTGAATCAAGGGCCTTACTGAGCCAGTGGCTTTGCCTCTGGTAGTGAAGAAAGGATTAAAATTTCTCCCACAGGAAGAGCTGCATTTACCCATTTGGAATTCACTGAGCTTTTTGAAAATGTGAATTGATGTTTTTAATCTGTTCTAAAAATTTTCATGATTGGCAGACTTTTTTTTATATTTCTCCTTATTCGATTTTCTATTAATCTTTTTATTTTCAACCCTGCTTTACACAATTTATGATGCCTTCAATTCCTGATTCTTTTGGGGGTTATCCAGTATCGACTGGCTTGCTTTTCTTTAGGATTACGCCCTGGAGACACTTGGTGCTCACTCCTCTTAATGCTTCTAGAGTCTCTCTACTTTCTGTTTTCTAAAAACTTGTTGATACCTTTATCCACTATTCTGTTCTTTTTGTCCAGGATGTCTGTTTATTCTTCATTACTATTTTTTGAGGGATTTTACAGAGAGATCATAGGTAAATCATGTTTATTCCATCCTATGTAACTTGATTTCTCCATGCCATTATTTTGCAATTTTAAATTTTGTTTGGCTTCATATATGTCTCTTGTAATCATCACTTAGCTGGATGTAAGTCCAGATTGAGTGTTTCTGTATTTTAGGTGACTTTAAACTGTTCACATTATTTATTATTTCACATTTATTAGCAGTAAACTGTTTTGAGGGAGAGGAGTGAGCAGGAAATACAACCAGATAACTGCCTTGTCTCTCTTCTCCAAACTTCCACAATAAATACAGTTGTTCAGAGTAAGATATTCCATTCCATACTGCTTGGTTCTGGGGTTTGGGGGTGGTAGAGAGGGGTCTCTCTGCTTGGTTTCTTTTACTCTGTTACTCGAGTTGATCACCCTGCTTATTTCCGAGGATTTCCTTTTGCTCATGGATTCTGTCATTGATGGTCATGTTCAAATGGCAATATCCTTCTGTGGCAGTGCAGTGCAGACACCTAGAGTGTGCCCAAGTGTGCAGGCCATACTGAGGCATACCACCCATTCTATTTTTTAATCTTTTACAGATTTCTCTCATGCTTTGAATCACTAACACTATTCATCTCAGTTTTGAGCAATGCTACATATATATTATTTATAGGATTTGGTGCAGGAAGTGAGACTGCTGATGTTGGATGTGATCAGTCTGCCCTCTTAAAACTAAATCCCTTAAGCATTGCCACATTTAGATACTTGATGGCTCAGTTAGTCACTAATGAAAATTAAACTCTTCTGCTTTTTATATTGACTAGTAGAATTTGAGCTCCCTATTCCAAAAGCTATTAAGGATTCAATTAAAATTCTCTCATACAGTATGAATAGTATATAATGCTATAAATCATTTAGGTTCTCTAGGATAATATGATTTTCCTTTCCTTTAAAAAACAGAACCCATCTTTAATTTCTAGATAATACTATGCTGGTAGCTGAAATCTAATGTCATCTATGATTGGCTACTTTTTTTTTAATTTATAGAATCTTAAAATTCTTGCTAATTCCTGATGAAAGTACATTTTGAGACTGGTTTGGGAGATTACATTCTATCACCAGCTATTTTGGGAGAATAATCTGATAATCCAGTTCTTAACTAATAAATTTAGGTTCCTTGTGATAGTTAAGTCTTCATTAGTGTATTCAACTTTTCCAATTTCCAAACTTGTCTACTTCTACAAAAATAATCAATTTTGCTTAGTTTGCTTTTTTAAAAAATATTCTTATAAAGATTCTTTTCAGTTATTCTTCTTGTCAATTCTTGGTATCTAGAGGCTTTTGAAAGGCTAGCGATGAAAGATGGTACATACATGCACAGGCTAGAAACACATGCCTCTCATATCTAACACTGAGTGAAGTGTTGACAGTTTTTGGTAGATGCAGTTGTACTAAATTTAGTGAAGTGTAGAAAGGCTCTGAGTTGTAGAAGCCCCACCTGTATTTCATTTAGATTTAACTGCAAAAGAGTCAAAATTTTCAAATAGAATTATGATTTAAAAGCAGAGGGTTATAAGAAACATTCTTAGGATTGACAGTCAGGCTAATATGGGGGAAAAAAGCAAATGAAGGTGCAACTGGATAAAGGAAAAATGTATGGAAAGAAAAATAATCCTCTTGCAAAATCTGACAGCCTCAGGACAGCAATGCTCTCAGATTACACATTGAAATGATCTTAATCGAGAGCTTAACTTGAGAGATACAGGTTGGATCTCTAGATAGCTTATATAGATAAATCTATTCTACATGTGGAATCACATTAAACCTTAATGTTTTTGTATCAAGAAAGATAGAAAAAATACGTTTCTTTCTGACCAAAGAAGTGTTTGAGAGAAAAATGGTGTCGGTGGAGGTTAGAAACAGGTAGCAAGAGCCATTTCTTCTCCTCCCACCCATTAAGGCACCTGCAGCACAGACTGTCAGTCTTGCTCTCACTTCGCAGCCTTCCTTCCGTCTTGCGTCTCTGTACTGCTGCGATGCTCCATCTTTCTGGCTGGTGTGTGCATAGCAACATGTCTTGTGTTTGTGTGTGTGTGTTTATGCACACTAAGAGATACATAAAAATATAGACATGTGTATGTTTTTCCTTTATGACAGTCTAGACTAACCCCCTCCCTTTTTGGCCCTGTGCTGATGTAGCACATTGGGGTCTCATTCAGGAAAGGTTTGCTCAGGTTACATTTCTTTGAGCTTCAACTGATTCCAGATGACTATCTTAAAGAAGATGCAAGAACAGTGCAGAGCTGACAAAGAAACAAATATGATGCACATTCGTCAGGCCCCACACTTCTCCACAGTGCTGTTAGGTTGCATTTGCCTCAGTTTTCATTGTTCTCCATTTCCCCCCTCACTTCTCAGTTATACTAAGCAAACAAAATGTAACAAGAAATGACGGATATTTTTCTCTGCCCATTACCTTTTCCCAGACACATAAAAGGCATAATTTTCCCATCAGCTTAGCTCCCAATTAGAAATTTATTTATATTTGTACCTCATTGAAATGTTATTATTAAATAATTTTATTTTTAATCATTAAAAACATAAAATGATGGTTAGAGGCAGACATATTTGGGACAATCCAGCATTAGCCCAACTAAGAAAATTTCTGGCCACCTCCAATGTTCTGACTTCTAATTCCTTTCAACTCATTCTGCCCAATTATGACACCTCTCTTTCCTGAAACAGTTTCTTGCCCATGCTTAGTCTCTCAACATCATTTCTGCTTCCTCCATCTGCCCACATTCCTTCAAAAGGACGTTTGAGGAAACAATCAGGATTTCTGAGACTATAGGCCTTTGATCCCTAAAATGACCCCAATGCTCTAAGGCATCTATTCTAAAGATCTTGATTTCTACAGGATTTTTAGTGTTTTGTGGTTTTATTTTAATGATATTCTAAAGCAAGTGTACCTACATTCTGAATTATTCGAAAGGTGACTTTATAACAGAATAGTGATACATGATCTTAGTGTCTCTGTTAGCATTAGTGTCCCTATGTTGCTTGTGCTCAAAGAGGCCACAGGACATCCTGGTGCTATAAAAAACTGCAGTGTGAGCAGAGACAGTGGTGGATCAGTCCTATCATCACATGACACACACAAAATGCCCAACACAAAACAGCATGCCCCATAGTAAAGAATGCATTCACATTTTAAGTGGACCTCTTCAATAGGTGTTTTCTTTGTATATCCCAATTAAATATGAGAATAGAAATAAGCATATGATAAATCATTGCTTGCCAATAATAATTTACAAATACTTCACAATCATATGTTGATGCACTATTAGATTTATTAGCTCATGAAATAGCTAATCAATGGTTAAAAATTGGTTCATTGTTAAAGCAATAACAATGATTGCAATGACTTATGTCCATTGCACTGAAACTCAAAAGACAAAAGTGACAGGAAAAAAAGCATCAGACACATACAATTAAACTCTGTTTTTAAACCTAATAATTGATGGGTGTTGAGCAATAAAACATCATCCACTACTTTAAAGTTTTCTCTTTGGAGCTCATTGATTTTGTAGTTTTGTTTATATTTAATTTTTTTAATTAAAATATTATGGGATATAAACATAAGCACATTTCATCAATTTTTGTATATATTAAAGTCTCATATGAAAACAAATATTTTAAGTCAAAACTATGGATTTATTAGAATTAATTTTATATAAAAGGAAGCTAATATTATACAAGCTGTGTAACTGCTCTGCATGGTTTACCTCAGGCAAAGAATGAGACTTGTCTTGAGAAAGGATGATAGTGCATGTGTGTGGTGAATCAGACATAAACTAGGAAGATTGAGAACTGAATGGGAGAAAGAGACATTTTCTGTATTCTAAAATCTGCATCTAATATCATGAAATTTGTTCAGTATCAATGGATATAAGTTGATGTTGTATGGAATCATATGATTCTTACAGAAGAGTTTCAGAAAACTACATACTGAGTAAAAATTAACCAAAGCACCTCTTGGGAACTAAGTCAGATGAAATTTTACAGTTTTCTCTAATAAACCCTTGAAGTGAAGGATACCACCTGTTCTCTAGTTTTTGAAATATTCCTTTCACTGTTTTAGCCACATATGAAGACCCAGGTTGTTTAATGACACTATGATTATTTAAATAGTAATGAATAATACTTCATTTTAGGAGAAATGTTAACTTACAGACACAAGTGGAAGTACTTCTCAAGAAGTATTTGGGTGGGAAAATAGAAGCATACAATAAGAATTCTGATTTTTTTTT
>RJWJ010039948.1:0-14217 GCA_004363605.1 Indri indri | reverse complement strand
CATAAGGGGCTTAAAAAAATATCTGCTAGATGTTCAAGCAGAAGACAGAAGGTCACCTAACTGAGGTCTTGTAGCATGGGCTTGTCGGTTCAGTTAGATTATCTTTGGGCCTTGAGGTGGAAAATTCTTGGCACATTGGCTAGTCCTTATTCAGGGGCATCCGCAAGCCTTGGCCACCATACCCAAAGAGCCAGATGAGCCACACGTAGGAAAAATATCTCCTTATTTTCTCCCCTCCGCCCCCGGGATAACCTTCCAAAAGATGTAGTCAAGGCTCATGGGCAAAGCACAGACTCTTGAGTCACACAACCCTAGAAGCTTAGATTCTCACTCTGCCACTTCCCGGCCATGTTCTTGAGCAAGTCTCATCATCTCTCTGGGCCTCATTTTCTTCATCTGTGAAATGGGGTTGAAAGCAATGCCTCCTCCAAAGGGTGGTTGTGAAGATTAGATGAGACAAGCTGTACGGAAAGCCAGGCATGTGGTAAATCCTCCAGTAAACGTTCGCTCCTCTTATCAGTGTGCACATGCACAGTGACAAAGCCATGCAGCAGTGGTGACCTGTCTTATAAGCGTATCTCCAGGCTTCGTCTCAGGAGCCCCAAGGGGCTTGCTGCTGGGGATGGCATGATGGACTAAGGTGGAAGGGTCGTTGGCCGAGCACGCTACTGTCCCTCGGCAAAGATGAACTAATGAAGACGGAGATGAGGTCATTGACAGCAGCTGAAAAATGCAGGACAGTGGTCAGGGCTGAAGCCAGGCTCTCCAAGTAGTAATGGCTAATTGCATACTGAGTTGGGAAAGTGTTTTAGGGAGAAAAACTTTCATCGATTTTTCTTCTAGGACAGTTTTAGGCGTCACTGCAGAATAAGTTGCTCTCTAGTGTGTTAGAAAGGGTGCTAGGCTAGGAGTCAGGACACTTGGGTTCTTGTCCTGGATCTGCCAGCAGCTTGCTTCAGGACCTTGAACAGGTCCCTGCCCGGCACTAGTCTCGGTGACCTCGAAAGTGCCTCTGAGCTGCGTGGCAGGTCTTATAGCATGGTGGCTAAGACGTCAGCGTTTAGAGCCCAGCAGATCTGGGCTCAAAGTCCAGCTCTACCACTTAGAAAATAGAACTCTCTGAGTCCTTTAATCCCTCTAAGCAAGACTCAAGCTTATTTTATGTGAATTGCGGATTCTAATCATACTGTTTTCACAGGGCCTACCTCCGTCTGCTCTCCCACCAGCTCTTCTGAGAGTTAAAGGAGGTAACTACGCAAAGCTGTTGACGGGTCCTGGCGCAGGGGCACCCAGTAAGTGGTAGCCGTTGTGCTTATTTCATCCAATAACTCACTGGGCACTTTGGATGACGGTGAAACCTGAGGGAAGCTCACACGGACCGTGCACTCAACAGAGATGCGCAAATCCCCTCCAAATGGGCCCGTCACAGCGCAGAGGACGGCGAGGGCCTCTGTCCCAGGGCTTGATGGCATTCTGCTTCATGCAGCCCCAAAGTCCCTTTGAACCAGTCAGGCAGCTTGTCAAGGTCTTTGGCGCTGAGCCTCAGTCACATGAGGTGCACTTTGCTCCTCAGCTGAGCCATCTGTCCCCAGCAGAGGCCGACCTCCCCTCAAGAAGAAGGAAAAGTGCTAGTAGGTGCTGGTAGCGTTTGGGAAAGTGACAAGCTGTACTTTGTATCTATGCCTAGTTTTTTAGGTTCTTTTTTAAAAGACAAAAGAAGAGCTTTTGCTCCGCCAGTGGTTAATAAAAACCTGGGCCGGAGAATCAAACAGACTTGGGTTTGAATCTGGGCTCTCTACCACTCTCTATCCAAGACCAAGGGCAAGTTATTTCATCTTCTGAGGCCCCGTTGTCTCATTTATGAAATAGGGACTAGGAATAGTACCTATCTCTTAGGGTTGCTGGTGCAATCAAATGTGATGGTGCTCTGGGCCAGTATCTAGCACACAGTAAGTGCTCAATAAAAGTGTGACATTATTATTATCTTATTATTAAATAATATTATCACCAAGGAAAACTAGGGGGGAGTTAAATTAGCAAATGATAAGGTTGTTAAGAGACTGGGAATGTTCATCGGACAGCCCAGTGCTTAGCCAGCTGGTAGACATTAGCCAGACATAGACAACCTTAGTGGCTGCTGGCTGGCTCAGACACACTACAGAGAGGTTTGGTCCAGTTACTTGTAGTGGTCCGGATTAACAGAGTCCTGGCCTTCCTCGCAGCCCTGCCCTTTCCCTCCTTGCTTACCTGCTGAGTGACCATGCAAGTTCCACCCCTTCTCTGGCCATTTGTTTTCTCACCTACCAGAGGCAAGGATTGGACTGGAGGGCACTTAAATATCCAAATCCCTACGCTTTTAGTATTGCACTGAATTCCTAAGCAATTATCATCTGCACATTCATCCGGTTGCCTAATCATGTCCCTAATTAAGTCTTTCACGGTTATTTAAATTTCCCACTTTTAAGCCTTAACGTAGGTTTGGAGAGAAATAATATCATTAATTTTTTTTTTCCCCTGGCGCCCAGGCTGGAGTACAGTAGTGTGATTATAGCTCACTGTGGCCTCGAATTCCTGGGCTCAAGCAATCCTCCCGCCTCAGCCTCCAGAGTAGCTGGGACTACAGGTGCATGCCACCACACCCAGCTATTTTTTCTATTTTTTTTAGAGACAGGGTCTTGCTATGTTGCCCAAGCTGGTCTCAACTCCTGACTTCAAGCAATCCTCCTACCTTGGTCTCCCAAAGTGCTGGGATTACAGGTGTGAGTCACCATGCTAGATCTGTCTTTGAGTATACTTAAACTCTGCCTTGGAACTTCTTATGGACACAACACAAGCTTAGGTACAGAGAGCCTGGGCCCAGCTCCCAGGTCTGTACACTTAGAAAGTCTCACTTGTCTCTACTGGCCTCAGTCTTCCCCTCCGGTGAAATGACAAGACAGCTTCCCCCGTGGACTATCGCAAAGCTTACAGAGGAGAGGACTGTTTCAGAGGAAGGCAAAGGACCCAAACCAGTTTACTCAAGAGTGTCTCTAAAGGCTTTTCCTAGCAAGGTAAGAGCAGACACTCACTCTGTTCTGCTGGATTTGCACCTGGGTGTTTGCTCAGCATCTCTGACCACCTGCAAGTGTAGGATCCACCAGGTAATAGAATCAGCACAGAGGGAGCAGAGAAAGAAACCAGACCTGAGGACAACAATAGAGGCCCAGTGCCCATATGTGATGCTTCATGTTACACGAGGCAAAATGACTTTTTTCCTTAACAAAGATTTTATTTTTCCCAAAGCGCTTATCACCTTCTAACATATAATTTCCCAATGCATTACATTTGTTTACTGTCTGTCTCTCCTCACTAGAATGTAAGCTCCATGAGGGTAGGGATTTTATCCCTTTTGCTCACAGATACATTCCTAGCACCAGCACAGTGCCCGGCACATAGTAGATGCTCAATAAACATCTATCTAATGAATAAATGAAGATGCTTCGAGATCCGGAGGATATTGCAAATGTCTACAATAATAGCTATAGATAGCTTCACATAAGATGTTGCTTTATTTGCCGATTGGACCTGCCATGTAGCTGATAACCTGAGACCAGGCCAGACACTCCTCAGGCCCTCAGTGCTTCATACCAAAAAGCAAAACGTGGCAATAGGTAACTGGGTCTTTGTGTTTGGCGGTCCTACCCTCTTAGAGGCTGGCCCTAAAATGCCGGGTATCTCAGGATCCTGTCCTTGACTCCCTTCTCCTCTCATTCCACATGTCCTCCCTCAGTGAGCCCATCCTCCCCTTGCGATGTGAGCACCTCCTTATGCCAAAGCATCCCAGAACTCTTCCTCCAGCCCTGACTTCCAGAACCAGATATCAAGCTGTGTCCCCGACTTTTCCACTTGGATGAACTGCACACGGGACCAGTTCAAAATGAAAATACAAGGCCCCTGATTCGAAATTTCAAGACAGTGACAGCAGGCCATTCGCCCAAGTGCAGAGCCCTTCTGAGTGCAGGGTGACTACCCAGGTCACACACCCATGCGACTGGCCTGGACTGCAGGCTTTTCCAACTCAACATGTCCAAAATGTAACTCCTCTTCCTCCCACCCCATAAGTTCCCCATCCACCCGGGTACTCAAGTCAGAGAGAAGTGCTTCACCCCACCCGATCACTGAAGCCTGCGCCTCTCCTCTCCCTCAGTTGTTCCCCTAACCCAGGCCAAGGTCATTCCTGCAACAGCCTCCTAACCACACCCTGCCTCCCGTCTCACACCCACTCCAAACCACACTGCAGCCGGAGCCGCCTTCCTGAAACACAAATCCTTAAGATTAGGTCCAGACTCCTCAATGTGACAGAGAAGGCCTGAGTGATGTGACTTCCGTCACTTCCTTCTCCAGCCTTACATGGAAACCACCTGGACTTGGTTTAGGTCCTTCCCACCTGCCATTCTTGTTTGAAGCACCTTTGCTCTTCCCTGCACCCCAGTCCTCTTCATCAGGTCTCCTCCTGGAAAGCTTCCCTGACCACCTGAGAGCCAGGTGAGTGCCTCCCCTCAGCCCCTGTTCTGCCCCCATCACGGCATTGGTCCTAAAATGGTATAATTCCTGCTTGGTGGCCCATCCCCTCAAGAGATGGTAAGCTATTGAGGGTCCCTCCACTCCCCCCTGCACTGGTGAGCCTGTGCTGAGCCTGGGCTACTTAGGTCATTGTAGCCCCCTAACTGGGGCAGGTTCTAATTAGGAAAATGGGATGCACCAAAAACAAATAAACAAGCTCCATTTACAGGCCTTCTTCTAAGTCCCTCTAGAAAAGACATGAGCAGCACCAGCGACACAAACTTGCACATGCGTTTTGTGCAGTCTTGTTTACTGCAGAGTGCAGAGGTGCACATTTAACACAGGGGGTAGGGGGAGGACAACTGGAACATTCTGGGGCAACACCGAGGTTGGCTCACCCACCCGAGGGGTGGGCTAAGGTGTTGCTAACATCTTATATCCTCGTAAATTTCCTTTTCATAGAAACAAGAAGGAAGCAGATCTCCAGATGAGAAGCAAGCATTTGTACTCCCTATGACTTCATTTTCTGGTATCATGATCATTTAAAAACTCGAAAAAGAACAGGATGTCTTTTCTTTACCCGCATACCTAATTATCAAGAATCCTGAAACTGTTTATATCATTTTAGGGGAATAAGATAAGAAAACATTTTAAGAGGAAACATGACCCATACTTTAAAAGATGGACATCATATGCGGGAAAACATTCTGAATGAGATCAATATAAACAGGGTTCACCGTATTTTAAACAGCAGTATTTAAGTAGGCTTTTATTCATAACAGCGATGGACAGTCCTTTAAATTATGCTGAAGGATCGGGGGGACGAAAGGAAAGAGAGGAGTGGTAGCCCGGAAAGCTTATCTGTGGGATCCTAAATGAAGCAAAATTAAAATGCATCTCTCCAGAAAGCCAAACAAATTATAAGTAGGAACAATTAGGTGACGACAATTCCTCTTGTAGAAATATATATATTTCTATTTTCCTATTTATAACGGAGCTAAAAGGTGTCAGAGTTCTCCCATTTCCATGTGGGCTGGTTTGAAGCTAAGTTTTCATTTAGGATAAAAATATTCAGGGGAGAAATGGGGGCAGGGTCTTCGTTCTAGAGAGAACTGTAACCCACACGAGTATCCGGCTAGTTAGTATCAGATCTTGACCATGAACCCACCAGAGAATACACAGTTCATCCTGAGAAAGCGGGGGTTCTGCATTGTCAAGGAATCCTCCCCATTACCTAAAAATGTAAATATCATGTAAAGAGCCATCGTTACCAGTTATGTCATCTAAAGGCACACCCAGAGACATGTTTATTTCTTAGGGGAATAAAAAATAGGGAGCTTTCTTAGTAGTTTGGACTTTTGAGGCCAAGTTTAGCAGGTAATGCTCACCACCATTTTACAGGGCTTCTGGTTAAAGATTCCATTTTGATTTTAATGGAAAGATCAGTTAAATCTGCAACACAAGTGAGCTGCTGCCTCCCCTCCTGGATCTACCCCGAGAAGAGACAAGAGGAAGACTTGCATCCCAGGAAGTAGTCTGACATACGTGGGTATTTCTAATTTACCGATAGAGAACTCTCCGGTTGAAAAACAGGCGAGCTAGTAATCTATTTAAAGCCACAGCTGACATGATAAATGAAACAGAATAAATGTATACAGCAAGTGAGCCTCCTCGGGAACACGGGGGGACCGGAGCGCTTCTGCTGACAGCGACTTTCCCGTCAGTGGCCTGTCTCTCTTGGAGGCAGCTGTCAATCACGGGCCAGCCCGCGCTCCCCGGGGAGTTCATTGTGCCCGCAGACAGTTGTGAATAACTGCTCCTAGGCGTCGGAGCAGCAGATGGAGTGTATCTGTCAATCATTGTCACTAATTATTAACTTCTGTCACTCAGAGCAAGGCAACATCTCGGCGCCTGATCCGCTGTGATTTGATCTGCCACGCCACCTCGGAGACAGACAGAGCAACCCTTCATTCCGGTCACACTCCCAGCACTTTGCTGGGTCAGCCGCCGTGACTCAGTGTTCGCGCCCCCGACAGGGCTGGCACACGTGGGTGTGCACCCGCGCTCGAGCTTCCGGAGGCGCAGCCGCCCTGAGAGGGTTCCTTTGGGGGGCCCAGGCCAGGGGCGCAGGATCCTGCTCATTAATTATTGAAGGAGGACGGTTTTATCTTGGCCGCTGGTGGAAGCAGGGCCAAAGTGTAAGAGGAGACCAATTTGGAGGGTTTTCTTCTCTTTGCACCACCCTGGGACCAGCCATTATCAGCCAAGTTCACATTGACTATATTCCTATGATATTTTCTCAACCCTCTGATTTTGGAGTTGGAGATGTCAGCCTGAATAATTAACTAAGGCATCTGTAACATGCTTTGCAAACAGGAGCTGCAACCTAAAGGGATATTTGCACCATGGGCTCAGAGAACCTCTTCGTGACAAGACTGGGAAGGGAGCATAGGGATCCTCATGCCCAACCTCCCAGAGGTGACTGGCCCAAGGTCGCAAGGCCCACTGCTCTGGCACCTCAAGGAGGCCTCCCACCCCTGCACATACATGGAGCATCTTGGAGGCTGGGCAGCTCAGGAACCCCTGGGTGCTGTGTCAGCTGTCCTCCCCGAGACAGTTCAGGGACATTGGTTCCCTTGGAGAGGCCGAATGAACATGGTCACCCACATAGGCCCTGGGGTCAGACTGCTGGGTGACCTTGGACAAGTCACTTTACCTCTGTGACCCGAGATCTCCTCATCTGCAAAACAAGTATAATTACAGAACCTTCCTCAAAGGTCAAATGAGAATATTCCCAGTGAAAACATCTCACACAGCGCCTGCCTGGCACATTTGAAGCTCTCAATAAACGGTAGAAATGATTGTCCCCACAAAACCAGCACAGGGGCCGGTCTAATCCCAAAAAGTAAAAATTGGATTTTAAGACCCATTGGGAAATGCTCATCAATTACTATTTTTTTAACATACAAGCGATGAGCTTGACGTGAGCCAGGCTCCGAGTCTAACAAACCTAGCTGTAGTTTCCGTAACTAGGTGCCCAGGGGCCTGCTATGGTGAGTAGACAGGATTTGTGGTGGGCGTATCAATCGTTTATGTGTAAACAGTGATGTACTGTTGGCTGGGTCTCTTCAAAATCAGTTGTCCTCTTAGGTAACTAAAGCGCTCCCCTCCTCACTCAAGTTGCCATTCCTATTTGCTTTCAAAAACCCCTTCTTGTTGGAAGGTGCTCTGGGGAATTCTAGCCCAAGCCTGATTAGAAACTAAACCAAATTCCAAATTCTAAAATCACAAGGTCTGACTGCATTTGAAAAAGCACCCTGCTGCTTCTAGCACATGCCAGGGATGCTCTAGGCCACCCAAGATGAAAAGCTGGTACTTTTTCCATCCTCCAAGGATCCTCCCAGACTCGCTGTTCCAGTTGCGATGGCTGCGTAACAAATTATTCCAAAACTTAGTGGCATAAAACATTCATTTATTATGTCCATGGGAATCCAGACAGGACACAGCAGGGGTGGCTTGTCTCTGCTCCGTGATCTCTGGGGCCTCGGCTAGAAGGGGGACCGACTGGGGGCTCTTTGGGCATCTCTCTCTTTCTCTCTCTCTCTCTCTCTCTCTCTCTCTCTCTGTCTCTCGGTATAGGCTCTTCACATGATCTCTCCGGCATGTCAGCTTCAAGGTCATCAGATTTCTTAGTGGCAGCCCGGGTTTCCCAAGGGGAATAGAGAGGAGGGGGAGAGGAGGAGAGAGAAGGGGAAAAGAAGCCACCTATGCCCTAACCTGCAAAGTATATAGCCTCACTTCCTCCATATTCTCTGGGTCTAAACAGTTACAGAGGTCTGCCCAGGTTCAAGGGGAGGATAACCTCACATTTCAAGAACAGCATGAGTCCGACATACATTGGCGCAGCCATCTTTGGAAATTACAATCTGCCACGCCCTCCATAGACACCCTCCTGGAAGCTGGAAGCGAAACTGACACCATCTCCATGAAAGGCTCATGGCTCCAGCTCTGGGAGAGCGTGAGAAACCTGGAGCCTCACGCAAAGCTCACACATAAGACAGAGCCCCTGAAGCCCTGAGGGGAAAGCGGTCTGGAGAGTGCTGCCTTGACATCATGCTCAGCCTCTGCACTCAGTGGGTTCAGTACAGCCAGTGCCTTTGCCCGGCATTCACCCACCAGTTCCTTAGGATGAGCGATGCCCTCCAACTCCTGGACTATACCATTCTCCTTCCTGCCTCCAGGACTTGGCATATTTCATTCCCTCTGCTGGGAACATCCTGTGGTCCCTCCCCACCACCACCCCCACCACCCCACATTCTTGCTAAACCTTTCTCAATCTTTAGGTCTCAACCTCATTGCCATCTCCTTGGGGACTCCTTCCCTGACTACACTCCCTCCCCAGCTCAGGTCCTGTCCCCCCAGCTGTACATGCTCCTAACACCCTGCATTTCTCTCTTGGAGTACCTCCCATAATTGTCATTCAATGATTGTTTAAAAATGTACCTGGGATTTTGGTATGGCAAGAAAACAGGCACAAGACAATTGCCTTGAAAGGCCTTTTACAGTTCCCAAGAAGGGGGACACAACACAGCACACAGGGCCACGGGGGTAGCACCAGGTTCAGCCAGGAAGTAGAAGGAGCCGGAGGACAGTGTGGCCCAGAGCCTTCACTGTAGCTTCCACGGGAAGGCAGGGGCAAGGCAGGGTAGGTAAGTTTGAGCAAATCTAGGATTGAATAGTTCGAATAATTTTGGCAGACTCTGGGCTATAGGGGTGGACTCTAGCTGTCCAGTCCCTGTCCCTGGGGTGGTTTAGGGCAAGGGAAATACTGGCCCTGTGTGTGTGACAGTTTGATAGAGGAGGTGGTTGGGGATATGCTGTTTGGATGAGTTGGCTGCACATGCAAGCTGTGCTCTCAGGCCAGTTGTTCACTATCACTAGGAATACGCTAACCCTGGAAGGGACAATCTCTCCAGGATTAGTAAGGCCCCCGAGACATTATAAAGCACTGAAAATAAAAACCATGATTAATAGAGTAATCAAGAGTGTAATTCTTTGCTTGCTGTTGACCTTCCCTTCAGAGTCTAGACTCCATGAGGACAGGGGCGGGCTGTCTTACTGCTAAATCCTCAGAGCCGGCTGGGATGAGCTGAGTCACAACATCACCATGGTCACCTGGCAGAGTCACATGATAAGGGCACCACTTGACCCTGGCCTCTGGCAGCCAGCAGCCTTGCTTGAGGAAAGCCTGGGATTATTGAAAGCTTGGGATTATTTGTTCTTTCTGCCATGGGCTATAGACAGGCTCCTTCCAGCCTTCTGCCACTAAACAGTAAGTCTTGCTATCTAAACAACATCAAATTCTGTTGGCTTCCTAGTTTTGTGCCCCAAGTATATCCAAGCCTTGGGGACCAGCTTGGGTACCCAGACCCAGGGCCTCATGCAGACATTGCCCAATAGAATGTTCTGTGATGATGGAAATAAATGTTCCACGCCTGCTCTATCCAATTCAGTAGCTGTTAGCCACATGTGGCTATTGAGCACGTGGCTAGTACAACTGAGGAATTAAATTTTAATTTCAGTTTTATCTAATTACCTTACATTTAAATAGCCACGTGTGGCCAGTGGCAACTGCATTGGACATCGCAGATTCCATTCTCAGGCCTAAGAGCTGTTCTAAATCCTAAGGCAGAAAGGAAACTCAGCTTAAGGATAACCTTACAGAAGATGGCTCACTTCTGTGCCTCCAGCTCCTGGGCCCTGACTCCCTGGAAGCATCCTTTAAAGAAGGGGAAGGAAGAAATTACAAAAGGTGAGTTCAGAATCCTTCTCTACTGATTGCTCCATTCAATGCAGTCTTTTCTGAAAATTACATTCAGACTATTTCTCTCACTAAATATTAGAAGGCCAAGGAAGCTGGAATTCAGCATCAGAAAACCAACAGGCTCCTGCCCTGAGAATCCTCTCCATCAGCTACGGCACCTGCACAGAAAGCAGAAAACATCCCAGGCCAATTTTTTTCTTTTAATTCTGAAAGACCAAAATGTCAGAGCCACACTGCAGGTGGTAAACGCATATGCAGAGTGTGCTACGGAAGGAATCTGAAAACACCAGGAACGGCCATCAACTTAATCTGGGGCTGACAGGGGCTTCAAGCAGAACTAATGGCTCAGATATATACCTCATTAGCCGACTGGGATTTTACCCTTTTCCTTATTGTGATTGTTCATTTCCCTGTTCTCTGCTATTGAGCAGAAGGAATTTTGTAACCATGTTAAATTATTTGCCATTTCCAAGAGGGGAAAAAAAATCAATTAAAAAAAGAGTCAGGGAGAGGGTCAAAATGAACTTTTTCATCACTCGTGCTGATCATTTAAGATAGGATTTTCCCCTGCAGAGATATTGCACAGAATAACAGTAGTTCTAGGGCATTTGATACAGAAAAGGTTCTCCTTCGGTGGTGATTAACGTTGCCATCTCCCACCCTTTTCCTGCAAAAAGAGCTTGGAATTCTTCTGTTCAACCTCCAGCTTTGTGTAGCTCCTTCTACTCTGCGACTGACTCAGAATTTGGGGTGCTCTGCAAAGGTGGTCCCAGGTCGAACCTGCCGTGCAATCCTCACTGTGGATGAACGCATACGCTTTACAAAATACAAATGCATTTTGTCTCTTCTGCAGACATTTCCGAGGAAAACCTGGCTGTGCTTCCTTCTGATCAATCTTTCCCCTAGAAATCAGGGAAACGACCTCCCCAATACCACACCCCTTGCCAGCCCCTCATGGTACAAACCTGGCCGGAAGCCGCCAGCAAGTCTCCGAATGTCCCCTCCTAACCCCAAGTCTAATCGCTAACAATATTTCCGTTGGAGAAACTTTTATAAAATATTACAATCAATTCAATTACATTAACACGTCTGAACCTCTAAGTTCCACATGGTGGAAAACACAATACTTCTCTATTACATCAAGTGTCTGGTCAGATATATATCACACGAAACTGAGACCAGAGGCACTGGGGGACCCTGTTTCTCCCAACTTAGCAAAAGGAATTATCTGACAGTTGGAAATGAAAAACTACTAATAAACATTACAGTTTATTGAAAAGTTTAAACAATAAGATTAAGGAAACTTCTGCAATATTAAGAAATGTATATTATCCTACTTTACCTTGCTTGGGGAATTCCTCAAGGATTTATTATTCTGTTACACCACCAAAAAGCCTGTGTTATGTTAAGGGATTCTGCCTTCCCGCCTGCATTCCGCATGAATCTAAAATTAAGAGGCAATCTTTCTTCAGCATATCGTACTTCCCTAAATTAGGTTTGGTTTCCAGAGCAGAATTTGGAAGCTGGTGTTTTTCTCCGCTGGTACCACTGGCCCCTTATAATAAATGCTCTAGAGGAAAGAGCGTCCTTTTCTCTGGTGCTTTTGTTGTTAGTGCCAGAATGCATGAATTTCACGCCAGTGAGGATGCTGGGGTGGAAGCTGTCTGTCCTCCGGGGTCCGGGGCACAAGCCCACAGAGAGGATCCAAGGACTGCTGCAGGGAGTGGTCTGGCCTTTGGCCAGCCAGACACAAAGAGGTCCAGAAAGCCATCTCCAACACCCATAGAGATTTGGGGCTGAATGGCCTTAACCCATAGCAAAGTCGTGCTTCCCAGCTGCCTTGTTCCTGGCTTTACAGCTTCCCTCTCCACTAGGCACCACTGGGCCCCCAACAGCTGGCCAGTTCTCTCTCCAGGCATGAGGGATGTCAGGAGAAGCAAGCTAGAGTGTTGCTGCCAGGATCTAAAGCTCCAGGTGGAGAAAGAACCGAGCTCGCATTTCTCCACTGTAAACTGGGGGTTTTGTTAATGTAACCCAGATGCAGCCGCAGCCTGGGAGACAGAAATTGGCACGGTTCAAGCCTTCCCAGGATGTGGGTCGAGACCCAGACTCACACACCTGTGATCTAGATGCTGCTCTTCTGCTCCCCCAAGATGTCACTGTCCTGCCCCACATCGCCCCAGATGTGCAGCTCAGCCCCTTGGCCAGCGTCCGCTGGAAATCCATTCACACTGAGCATTTGGTAAGTTCTGGTAGAATGTATAAAGATTTGGGAGAGGCAAGGCAAATGGGGACAGGGGAGAAAGAGGGGCCCCATCAAATGGTACTAAGCGTGCCACCACCTTGTCCCTTAGCCCCAGTTTACTGAGGATCCCACAGCTGGTAAGTAGCAATGGGCATTCCACCACCCCAGGGACACCTCCTCTACCAGGTGGCCTTGTCTTTGAATTGTTTCTACAATGGTTGGGGCTGGGGTGGGGAGGGGAGAACAAAAGCGCCCTGAGTCACCCACACTCTCAGCCTCCTGGAAGGGCCAACTGCAGGCATGAGGCTGGAGGATCTCCCTCCCATGCAATTCATGGGATACAGCCTTTGGCCAGGATTTGAAGGCTTCTCTTCTCCACATTGCTAATTAGGACCTGCAGAAGGTGAATCCGCAATCCTGGTGGTGTTCGTGCCAGCGCAGCCTGGCTCCCAGACGGAGAGGATCCATGTGGCAGAGCAGGAGGAAGGAGATGTGCATTATTGTCTCAAGCGTACCTGACTCCTTGGGTAGCCTCTAGAAATATTTGTGTTTCCAAGCCTTGGTTTATCGCTACTGCAGAATGGGCATCATTCTATGTCCATATTGGCACTGGTTAGATCCTCGCCAGTGCTGGCATGTGTTATAATCTGAAACTCCAAACCGCAACTACCTTCCTGTTCCAGAATTGCTCCATCTCACTAACCTCCTACTGCAGCTGTTTAACTCTCGCCCCTCCCCTTACTCTCTAACCATCCAAAGACCCCAGAGGCAGCACTGGTCTCTTAAACGCCCCCCTTACTTGGAGATGTGAGGGCAGAGCTTGGTTCCCACAGGTTAGTGCATTTAGGACTTGCTTTCATCCATTATGTTCATGTATGTTGGAAATTTCCCCAAACGCATTTTAATCTCCATCTGCCATTATAAGGAAATTTTCCCAAATTTTTTTATTATTACATCTTGTAGTTCTAGAATATAATGTTTAACCATCAAACCTCAAGACAGGCTTGTGCTTTAAACTCCGATTCTTTCTTCTCTTGGAAATTTCTGCATCACAAATTGTTAGCTTTAAAGGCAACTGAAAGTATTGGGGAAAAAATTAGAAAATTAAAAATTAAAAATAAACAAGATAAAATAAATTGTTAGCTGAACACCCCAAAATGTAATGGTTCACACTGGCATTAAACTATATTCTTCCCCTTGCCCCCCAAGCACAATGGAATTAACACTCAATCCTGACTTTCCTCAGGCCCATGGAGGTCGCAAGGCAGCCATATTTCTAGCCCAAGGAACGTCATTTTGCCAACATGGATATTCCAATGATGCCAACATATCTATCATAACTCACAAAATTTGGGAAAAGTAGCCAATGAGGCCAAGTGTAACAGAAACCATCCAATTACACAGCAGTATCTACTCATATTGACATCTGTCCCTGGCCCTGTAGCCATAGTTGCTATTAATATGTAATATAAACCCTCCAACGTGGAAACCTCTAAACTCAAGTACAACCTAAGATTGGTGGAAAACATGAGGGTGGGCTTCAAGGATGGGCAGTTGCTGAAAACAACAATGTTCATCTTACTAAACATTAGGGGAAATCCTCCGT
>RJWJ010039947.1:0-14213 GCA_004363605.1 Indri indri | reverse complement strand
ACAGCAACCTCAAACTCCTGGGCTCGAGCAATCCTACTGTCTCAGCCTCCCGAGTAGCTGGGACTACAGGCATGCGCCACCATGCCCGGCTAATTTTTTCTATATATATTTTTAGCTGTCCAATTAATTTCTTTGTATTTTTGGTAGAGACGGGGTCTCGCTCTTGCTCAGGCTGGTCTCGAACTCCTGAGCTCAGAACTATCCGCCCGCCTCGGCCTCCCAGAGTGCTAGGATTACAGGCGTGAGCTACCGCGCCCGGCCAAACTTCTGGGTTTAAACGATCCTCCTGCCTGCCTCCCGAGTAGCTGGGACTACAAGTGCACACCAAGATGGCTGACTGATTTTTCTATTTTTAGTAGAGATGGGATCTTGCTCTTGCTTAGACTGTTCTTAAACTCCTGAGCTCAAGCAATTCTCCCACCTTGGCCTCCCAGAGTACTAGGATTACAGGCGTGAACCACCATGCCCAGGGCCTTTTCTCATTCTTGACATTCATGTTAATTTTGGGGGTGACAAATTAGGTTACAGATGATTAAATGAATGGCTTTTCAACTCTTATGTATGAGGTCAGTTTTTAACTGGTTGGATACTATGGATTTAGGTCTGTACTCTATCTAGACTTAGAAGTTGACTCATATTGAGCATAGTCCTGACAGTTCTTTGTTGGTCTTCATTCAGAGCCTTGGAAAGTTTTGTTCACTTAGTTCAGTTATTCTGACTACGCCTCCAGGGAGTCTCAGTACTGTGGATTATTAGGGGCCAGACACTCAGAGTATGGCTAGATCCAGGCAGTCTTTAGAAATGTAGCTTGTTGATAGGCTGGTTAACTCCTTAAATTCTATTCTTACTAGACTGAAATTCTGCTTACGTTGTAAAAATTCTGTTAAGAAAATCATATTAGTATTCACTTTGATAATGCTTAAAAAGTATTTATAATGGGAAGCAACTGCTTAATGAGTATGAGGCTTCCTTTTTGGGGTGATAAAAATGTTTTCGAACTAGATAGAGGTGGTGGTTGCATGACATTGTGAATGCACTAAATGCCACTGGTTTGTTCATTTTAAAATGGGTTAATTTTATGTTATGTGAATTTCATTCTTAAAAAAGTTATTTATAGTTTTATTAGTGATGTCTTATCTATGAATCTTTGTAAAATGACTTACTGTTTGCAGCAAGAGAAAAAATACACATTTTTTTCAAAAGATGAATAATATATAGGTAAAAGAAAATATCATCAGTTATTATCCCATCAGAAATAACAACTCTCAACTTTTTTTGATATGTATTTATTAACTTTAAAAATACATGAAAATTATATAAAATATATAAAAAAGACTACAGTAAAGTACATATTCACATTTTTTTACTAAAATAGAAACTTTTCCTATTTAATGCATAGCCTGAATGTTTTTCTATGTTTTTTAATATTCTTCTACAATATAACTTTATGTAGATGTAAAGTATTCTGTAATATAGATGTATCATAATTTTTAAATGGTTCTCCTGTCAGTAGACATTTAAGAATATTTCATATTGTTTCCTATTCTAAATAATAATGTAGCAGTGAATAGTTTTGTAGCTAAATCTGTGTGCCTCCTTTATTTCCCAGAAATGGAATTACTGGGTTAAGGAGTATGTAGAATTTCAAGGCTATTGTGCTTTGCCAAATTGCTATTTAGAAATGTTGAACAAATTTATACTCATTACTGTCTGAGAGTATATGAATAGGCTCAAATTTATGACTGTTGTTATAATCTGATAAGATAAACAATAATACCAGACATTGAAATACCAGCAGTTATGGAATATACAGAATGTTTGCCTACCCATTTCGAGTCCTCATTCTTTTAAAAATCATATTAAATGAATGTCTTAATCAGCTATGTCTGCAGTTTTACAGCATTTATATTAGGCAAAGTAACACACTAAATGTAAATTTTTACATAAAAATATATCTAAGCTTTGTACTAATTTTTCTTTTTTTTCAAATTAAGGTTATTAGTTACATAAAATAAAATTGCCATTTTGAGTGTATAGTTTGATGAATTTTGGTAATCGTATGCAAATGCATAACCATCATCACTATCAAAGTATAGAACAGTTCCCTCACCCTAATAAGTTCCCTTGTAACCGTTTATGGTTGATCTCCCTCCCCTCAAAATGCCCCCTTCACCTACCTTCAACCACACATCTGCTTTCTGTCACTATAGTTTTGGTTTTTCAAGAATTTAACATAATTGGAATCATAAAGTATGTATGGTCTTTTGTGTTTGTATTCTTTCGCCTATCATATTTTGAGATTTGTTTGTATTGTTGCATGTGTTAGTATTTTATTCCATTTATATTATTGAGTAGCATTACATAATATGTATGTCTACAATTTGCTTACCCATTCACCAGTTGACAGACATTTGGGTTTTTGGTTTTTGTGAATAATACTGCTGTAATCATTTGTATACATACCTTTCTGTGAACACATGTTTTCATTTCTCTTGGGTAAATGCCTACAAGCAAAATTTCTAGGTCATATGGTAATGTATATTTAACTTTATAAGATACTGCCGTACTATTTTGCAAAGTGGTTGTACATTTGCATTCCTACCAGCAATATATGAGAGTTGCGGTTATCCCACCAACAATTGGTTTTGTGAGCCATTTTAAGTTTAGTTGTTTTTGTCGTATGTAGTGGTATTTTATTGTGGTTTTAATTTTCATTTCTCTGTTGACTAATGATATTGTAAGCTTTAAATTTTAGTATATGCTTTATGAATGCTAGCATATTTTGAAATAGTAGATGTAAAATGAGTACATATGCCCACTTTGTGAAAACTGAAATGGGCTATGTAGGCATATGTTTAAAAGATTCTTATGTAATTGAGGGTCCATCATATATATATATGACATGATTTTAGTAGCTTGATGATGTACAGTTAAATTTAAGTTTCTTCCTACTCTTAAAAGGGTAAGTTAGTACTTTTAAGTTTTTGTTTGGATTATGCTTATTCTAGATCAGTAATTTCACGAGAAAAGCACTAAATACAGTGACTTGTGTTGATGAAAAAACTGGTGAGTATGAGTTTTGTGTTTCTGAGATTATGGTCCTAGAGTTCTTTGATTCTTGAATAGCTGATTTAGAAATTTTAGATGAATCCAAAGATTAGATGTAAAAGAAATATGATTATGGACAAATGATAATTTTTTCTCTTTTTGTTCTTCCTTAGGATATTTTCATTCCATCGCCAAGTTTGGAAGAACGATCAAATGATGGGAAGAAAGGTGGAGATTTGCATAGTTCATCTTTGACTGTTGAGTGTTCTAAGACTTCAGAGATTGAACCAAAGAATTCCACTGAGGATCTTGGGTTATCTTTGACAGGGGAGTCTTGCAAATTGATGCTTTCTGCAAGTGAGTATAGTCAGTCCCCAAAGGTGGAGAGCTTGAGTTCTCACAGGATTGATGAAGACAGAGAAGACACACAGATTGAGAATACTGAACCCATGTCTCCAGTTCCCAATTCTAAGCTTGTTCCTGCTGAAAATGATAGTGTCCTGATGAATCCGGCACAGGATGGCCAAGTAGAACTGAGTCAGAATGATGATAAAACAAAGGGAGATGACACAGAGACCAGGGATGACATTAGTATTTTAGCTTCTGGTTGCAAAGGAAGAGAAGAAACTGTAGCAGAAGATGTTTGTATTGATCTCACTTGTGATTCAGGGAGTCAGGCAGTTCCTTCTCCAGCTACTCAGTCAGAGGCACTCTCTAGTGTATTAGATCAGGAGGAAGCTATGGAAATTAAAGAACACCATCCAGAGGAGGGGTCTTCAGGATCCGAGGTGGAAGAAATCCCTGAGACTCCTTGTGAAAGTCAGGGAGAGGAGCCCAAAGAAGAAAATGTGGAGAGTGTCCCATTACACCTTTCTCTGACTGAAACTCAGTCCCAAGAGTTGTGTCTTCAAAAGGAAATCCCAAAACAAGAATGCCCAGAAGCTATGGAAGTTGAAACCAGTGTGATTAGTATTGATTCCCCCCAAAAGCTACCAGTACTTGACCAAGAATTGGAACATAAAGATCAGGAAGCTTGGGAAGAAGCTACTTCAGAGGACTCAAGTGTTGTCATTGTAGATGTCAAAGAGCCGTCTCCCAGAGTTGATATTTCTTGCGAACCTTTGGAGGGAGTGGAGAAAGGCTCAGATTCCCAGTCATGGGAGGATGTTGCTGCAGAAATAGAACCATGTGCTGAGAATAGATTAGATACCCAGGAAGAAAAGAGAATAGAATATGAAGGAGATCTGAGATCAGTGACTGCAGAAAAGGAACCTATAGAGGAAGATTCTCCACAGCTTCCCTTGCCTTTAGTGAGAGCAGATGATCCTCTGAGACCTGACCAGGAGATGCAGCAGCCCCAGCCTCAAGAGAAAACAGATAACTCATTAGCAGAAGACTCAAAAATGGCTAATGCAAAGCAGCTAGGCCCAGGTATAGAGGCCCAGCAGCTGGAGAAGGCCTCTACACATGCCTCACAAAGCTTCTGTGAAAGTTCTAGTGGTGAGTGCAATTGTAGATTATTTTATGTCTCCAGCCAAATTATGATTTAGAATGGAAAGGAAGAGAGAATGGCATATGTATGTCAGGGCTTAACATTAACTTTGCTTTATGTTTATGAACAGCCAATGATAATTGAGAAATTTAAGATTTCAGATTGTATTTTTTTATAGCTATAATTATTTGTGGGATTATAGATCATTTGAGGTTTGTCAGCTTTATAACTTAGGAGTAGTCAATATAAACATTTAGAAATTGTGCCAGTCTGGTTTTTTCTACTTAGGTCTCAACCTTGCTCTATGTTTTTGACAGTTGCCTTGAAATACAAGGATCTTTTTTGATTATCCTATGCAGTAAAATCACACTCAGAACTCTCTTAATGAGTATGCTGTTATTGGTTGTTTCCTCTTGATGGGCATTAAGTAAAGTTTTAAAATTTGATTCAACCTATATACATCTTAAACCTTAAATTGGAAAATATATTAGTTCTTGTTCTTTATCTATTTTACAAAATTCAGCATAAGAACATAGATTACTTTCTAAAATATTTTTATAGCATTATGTATGACATTAGCTGAAAAGAATTCAACTTTTCCAAAATGCCCAGAGTTAATATAATATAAAACCAAAACAAACTCCAAAACCAAAAAAATTAAAACAAGATAAAAATTTAAGAAAACAAGCTTCTAGGGATATGGAAATGAGAAAACAGTATTTGGGCAGCATTGTATCTATTAGTATGAGTGACCATACCTTTTGGTTGCCTGGAAAAGTCCCAATTTATACCAACTGTCTAGTGTGATTATTACTAATACTTTTTTTTTTTACTCTCAAAATTGCCTCTATTCATGGAGTTTTATAGTAAGGATTTGTTTTTTCCTCCTCAGAACAAGAAATGATAGAGCTGAAAAGGAAGTTTGGGGTTATTGGATTCAATCTCTTCTTTCTAGAGTCATGTGGCTAATTAGTGGTTGAGGTGGGACTAGAACCTAAGTCTTCTGATCCCCAAGTCTGTGCTTTTTCCTTCTGTATAATTTCTCTGATTTTGGTAAAGAACTATCTGAATGACCTAAAATTCTATAGTATTGAGTATTTTTGTAATTTCATTACATTTAAATACAGTTAATGACATAGCAGTGCTTGTAGATTGTTTTAATATAGTTACTTAGGAGTACTTTTTAATTACCTTAACGGTTTCCCTTTTGCTGGGCATGGTGGCTTATTCCTGTAATCTTAGCACTTTGGGAGGTGGAGGTGGGAGGATTGCTTGAAGCCAGGAGTTTGAGACCAGCCTGAGCAAGGGTGAGACCCTGTCTCTACTAAAAACAGAAAAATTAGCTGGGCATGGTGGTGTGTGCTTGCAGTCCCAGCTACTTCGGAGGCTGAGGCAGGAGGATTGCTTAAACCCAGGAGTTTGAGGTTGCAGTGAGCTATGATGATGCCATTGCACTCTAGCTGGGTGACAAGTAGAGTGAGATGCTGTCTCAAAAAAAAAAAAAAAAAAAATTAGAGGAAGAATTGAATATGTGGAAAATTCCAGTAAATCTAAAAGGATAAAATATTCCAATAAATGTATTTTGCAGGATTTGGCAATAATTTGACTAGATTAATGGTGTTTTTCAGATGAATGAACAAAAACAGAGAAATGAGAAAGCATTTGGAGAACATAGAATAGAGGCTTTATGAACCAGAAGAATTAAAGACTGTAAATGTAGGCTGCTACTAGTTAATTGAATGCTGACTAAAGGGTTAGGAATTTGTCTTCTAGTGGAAACCTTAATGTTTTTTGACCAGGAGCTAACATGTTCAAAGCCATGTTTTCTAGAAAGGCTGCTTTGGTTGCAGTGTGCAGAAAAAATGGGGGTTGGGGAGGGAGGGAGACTTCAGGCAGAGAAAGCAGTTGATAGGCTGTTCTAATAATCCAGGAATGAGGCATTGAAGACAAGATGAAGGTAGTGGCAGTGCTGCCCCTAGGGCCCGCAAAAGTCTCGATTCTCCATTAGGTTATAGTAACACAGTTGGATAAATGGTTCTAAAATTACTTTTCATTAAGTTTTACATAGTACTGTGCAAAGGAAACCCTGTTACAGGGAAATCTTTTCAGTAATTAATGCTTGTATATTACATTTGCATATTGCAGTATGTCACGTAGATCTGCTTAAAGATTTCTTACATATTTTCAGAAGTCTGGATGATCACTTATAATATGAGGGATGGTACTTGTCGAGAGCAGTGCAGGTGGTTTTTCATTCTTGATTGTTCCAGGAATGAAAATTCTATAAAATATATCTCTGGAATGTATGAGGCTTTGTGAGTTGTTTTTTTTTTTTTTGTTTTGTTTTTTGTTAGTTTCTATGTCTCTTCTAAGTTCTTTATTTGCTTAAGAACTTGCTTTATAAGGAGTGTATAAAGAATGAATGCTTACCTATCTGACCCATTTCTCTTCTTTCTGTAACTATGGTGGAAGTCTTTGCCAGTTAAACGTGATGTTAAGATTTTCCACGCATAGCCGAGCATATAGGTACTTTCATCCTTTATTTCTAAAGACCATTTCGTTTTCTATTTTCATCCCCTCAGATTACTAATTCATTTTCTCTTACACATAGGTATAAGAGATTTTTCGTTGTTGATTTGTGATTTTGAAGGGAGAAGGTATCAGGGTGCTTGATATTAAAGAAAATAAAGGATAGAAGATGAAAGAAACCAACTATGCCTGCCACAGTCGCATGCACTTGTACTCTGAGCTATTTGGGAGGTTGAGGCAGGAGGATTGCTTGAGTGATCCTACAGAAGTTGTGGGCCATGGTGTGCTATGCCAGTGTCTGCACCAAGTTTAGCATAAATATGGTGACCTCCCAGGAGCAGGTGACCACTAGGTTGCCTAAGGAGGGGTGAACTCATCTGCATTGGAAATGGAGCAGGTCGAAACTCCCATGCTGATCAGTAGTGGGGTCACACCTGTGAATAGTTATTGCGTTCCACTCCTGCCTGGGCAACATAGTGAGACCCTAGCTCTTAAAAAAAAAAAAGAAGCAAACTAGTAGTAGTGATCGAGTGTGCCAGATTATAGTTATTTTGAGCCATCCCTGAAAAGTAAGAACAAATTATCACATATTAGGTTTAAGGGGCATTCTGACACAATTCTTACTTTTTCCTAAATGTACCATTTTATTAAAAGAGATTATAGGAAATCAGAAAATGTATTTTTGGCAATTTGCTAATTCTGATTAGCAAAAATTTGGAACTTAGACATAGTTAAAAAGCAGTTTTATGTGTTGACAAATGTTTTATGTTTGTGATAATTTAATAACAACTAACCAAAATGTGTATACTGGGGGCACTCATATATGTGGTATTTACCATTGTGCAGAGATTTAGGTATGAACATAACTTTTTTGACCTAGAGTGAATGCTGGTTAGTACTGCTGAGCCATGAAACTCTTAGAAATTCTGTTAGAACTAGTGAGTATTTTGAAGTCCTTTGGTCCATGAGATCCTTTGTCACCTCTTTGAGTAGATTCTAAATTATAAATATTAACAGCAGACTTTTCTTTGGCAAATCCTACAACTGCTAATGCTTCTAAATGAACTCCTTGAGTTATTTAGCATTGCACAAAATTACATTGTCTAGATTTGAAACTGTCCAACTTTGTATTGCTAGGTATTCCCATATGTACTGTCTTGGAGCTCAGATGTTCCTATGTTCCTTTTGACCCCATATTACTCAGGTCCTGCAAACTTTGGGCTTCCTCTTTTTGCCTGCCTTCTGGTTGTCTACTTTGTGTCAGTCCTGTTGTTGGCTGTGAAGAGATCAGAGATAAAAGGAGGGAATTGGTCAGGAGGCCTGGTGAGGGTGGTGGGAATGAGACAGAATTTGGGGGCAAAGGAAAAGAGTAATTAAAATGTTTCTTGTAGTTCTCATTATTTTTGTGTATTTTATACTTTTTTTTGGTTTGTTTTTTGTTTATCATTGTTTTGTTTTCGTTTTTTTCTTTCTTTCTTTTTTTTTTTTTTTTTCCAGAAACCCCATTTCATTTCACTTTGCCTAAAGAAGGTGATATTATCCCACCATTGACTGGTGCAACCCCACCTCTTATTGGGCACCTAAAATTGGAGCCCAAGAGACACAGTACTCCTATTGGTGAGTGAATAAAATGTAATGATATTTAAGGCAGCATTTTTGAGATATCATTCTTTACACAAGTGATATTTTAGATCTGGGGAGTTGTGCCTCTCTGATAAGGTTGACTTTTGTCTTAGGAAGAATAGGGCTCTTAGTGTCTGATTCCACGATTTTACTGCCAGGAGATGAGATGTGATGAGAGGAAGTAAAGAAAGGGTGGAGGGAAGGAAGAAAAAGAATATAAAGATTTTATCATATTACATGCAAGGCAATAGAATTTGAGTGCTAAGTGGTATAAGCTGTTTTATAAGAAAGGAGCAGGAAGTAGGGTAGAAGTAATATTCGTTCAGTATCCTGGCTAATTAATCAGTCTGCTGCTGGACAGGACAAGAAAACTTAGATTCTCCTTCCCTGAAGCAGCCAGTAGTCTTCTACATTAACCTATTTGTTTTCTCTAGTCAGTGCTGGGAGGTAACAGTCATGCCGTCTGGAGTCTCCTGCTACCTATGCCTGATGCTGGCAGATGTGGGTTGGCTGAGGGCTCATGCAGCATCCTTTGTCCAGATGCAGAAGTGGAACTGAATCCTGTTGCTCCTCTTAAGACCAGGTGTCAATACTAGTTCGTAGTTGTTGATACTTATGACAGGATCTATTGTAGGAATCCCGTTCAATTCTGCAGAGCTGTGGAGCCAAGCAGGCAAATTGATGACCTTGAATTGCTATTTTTCATGTTTTTATTTTACTGTTCTTTCTTTCTTCCTCCCTGCCCCACTTCTTTTAGGTATTAACAACTATCCAGAAAGCACCATAGCAGCCAGTGATGTCATGTCTGAAAGCATGGTAGAGACCAACGATCCCATACTTGGGAGTGAAAAGGGGGATTCTGGGGCTGCCCCAGAAATGGATGATAAATTGTGTCTAAGAATGAAACTGGTTAGTCCTGAGACTGAGGCAAGTGAAGAGTCTTTGCAGTTTAGCCTGGAAAGTAAGTTTTATTTTATGTTAATCTTGGGTAATTAGTAGCTCCAGATCATCTGGGAAATGTTGGTTATATTCTAGTTATAATGATTGATATTTTTATAATTATAAATGTATTTGTAAAGTCTTATTCTCATAGATTTAATTCTTTGCTTTTGGCTAGTTCCTGTTATATTTCTGATGATGCTCCATTTTAAAGTTTCTATGTTGCTACTTTTATTTCTGTATTAAACCCGTGTCTATATAAAGTAATTGGTTTTCATATTTGGAAAGAGTTCAGAAGATGGTAGAAAATTTAGGATTGTGGATTCACATTGTAGATTTATGTTGACTCTTTCTTACATGAATTGCTAGTTATGTGGCTAGAATACAAGAAGAAACAAAGTGACTGCAAAGTGGGGACCAGATTCTGAAAGGCCCTTTACATCATGCTGAGAAGCTGAAGAATTTTAGGCAGGGGAGTGATACGATCATTTTGAAACATTCAGCTGAGTGTTTCAAACCTTTGTGCATGATGGTTCCTTTCCTCGTATTTCCTATTCTGCCTGGCAAACTCCCCAGTCTTTTTCTTTTTCTTTTCTTTCTTTCTTTCTTTTTTTTTTTTAAGACAGAGTCTTGTGTTGTCACCTGGGCTAGAGTGTCATGGTGTCAGTCTAGCTCACGGCAACCTCAAACTGCTGGGCTCAAGTGATCCTCCTGCCTCAGCCTCCTGAGTAGCTGAGACTATAGGTGCATGCCACCACACTTGGCTAATTTTTTCTATTTTTAGTAGAGATGGGGTCTCACTCTTGCTCTGGCTGGTCTTGAACTCCTGAGCTTAAGAGATTCTCCCACCTTGTCCTCCCAGAGTGCTAGGATTACAGGTGTGAGCCACTGTACCTGGCCCTACCCAGTCTTTAACCAGGAAGTTAGGTCATTTATAGTGGGGATGGAGATGAGGGGATGAATTTGAGAGGTGAATAGAATAGACAGATTCATGGGGCCAGTTGAATATGGAAGTAAGGGGGAGGATATAGGATGACTCTTTACATATACTATATCATCTCATTTTCGTAATAGTGCTCCAGAGTAGCTATCTATATTTCTATTTTATTGATGATGATAAGACAAACTAAGAGAAGTTTTTAAGTTATAGGCCTAAGGTCACAATAATTGGTAAGAGGTAGAGCTGGAATTTGAGTCAGACCTAACTCTAAAGCTTATAATGTTTCCACTAGGTAGCTTGTAAGAGCTGTTTAAGGGCATTAGAAGAGGAAGAAGTCTCATAAAAGAGACTGTAAAGGAACATTCAGAGAGGAGGAGAGCCAGGAGAGTAGTATGAAGACATGGAAGCCTGTGGGAAGGATAGTTACAAGAAGATAACAATGTTAGACATGGGAGCGAGTCTAGTAAGATATGTCTGAAAAGGTACATTGGCTTTGGCTGTTAGGATCCGTTTGGTGACTCTAGCAAGAGTCATACTGAAAGTAATTGAGGAGGGATGGGGAAAGATGAAGAGGCAGCAAATAAACTCTCTACTTTTGAGAAGTTTATGTGAGAAAGGAAGAGAAATACGGCAAATTAGAGGGAAATGAAGGGTTGAGGGAGGATTTCTTTATTTTTAGGCTGAAAGAGGCCTGAGTAAGTTTATAGGAAGGATCCAAAAGATAGGGATAGATTAAAGATGAGGGAGTGGGAAAACAGTTGCTGAATCAAGGCCCTGAAAAAGTTGTGAGGGGAAGCTTTCAAAGACCACATAGAGTAAATGGACTTGATAAAGGAAGTTCTCATTCTCTGAGACCAAGTAACAATAATTTTAGCTAATATATTTTGAGTTCTTACTGTATGCCAGGCATTTCACATGTACAGTTCATTAAATTTCACAACAGACCTATGAAGTAGATCCTGTTATTATCCTCCTTTAACAGATGAGGAAACAGGAAGGTTGAGCACCTACCCTAGAGTCACACAGCTAGTAAATGGAGTAGCCTGGGTTCAAATTCAGGCAGTCTGGGGCCAAAACTTTAATGCTGTTGTCCTTCTCGGTACATGATTTTCATTTGAATCTTAGAACCTCAGTAGACCTTAAAGTATTACATTGCTCCATCATTATTGTCAGTAAGGATTGTCATCCTTATTGTCATCTTTTATGGAATAAAATAAGGGCTTATCAAGAGAGAGAGTATGTAGTAGCCTTGTATCTTACTTTACCTTTGATTCTGAAATTACAATTAGGAAGACCTTAAATGAAGCTAAGTGTTAAGGATGATCATATCAGTAAATATTACTACTTTTCCTAATACTAGGAGCATAGTTCAGGCACTGTATTCACAGTTTTACTTATGTCATTTCATCCTCACAACAAACCTATGAAGTTGGTCCTGTTTTATCTATGTCTTAGAGATGAGGAAACTAAGACTCAGAACAAAAAACGTAGTTTACATATAGTCTATGTAAAGTAGGAGCCAGGGTGTGAGACAGGTTTCTATTGTACAGCCAAGGTGCTAACCACTCAATTTCAGCTGCCTCCTTGATGAACTGTTTAGATTATGTTGGTTCATGAATATTTTAGAAATGTTTAAAAAATATTTAAGGGTTATTTTATCTAAGGCTAGAATAAATTATAGATGAGTAAATTTTAATTCCTTGATATTAGTGACCTTGCTATGAGAATATGGGATTCTTTTTCAGCATTACCTTTAATTCTTTCACCTTTGCTACAGGTTTTTGAAAAATGTGTTTCGATTTTTCAAATATCTGTCCTAAAGCACTTTAGGTGAGTGCTCTTAAAACTGTACACTATTTAAAATTTGTGCATCAACCTAAGATATTTTTCTATATGTTTTATTAAAAGTTTTTAATTTGTTTTTTAAATTTTTATGATTTTAATCTTTAATTTTGTATTATTACATAATTTTTTTTTTTTTTACTTCTTGTATGGCAAGAGATGAATTAGGATTCAGGAGGAGTCTAATTTTCATTTAAAAATACTACTGCGTAGTAATTCATTCTCTTGTATTTCCAGTCAAACTGATTAGTCTTTTATAGGAAGTTTGATTGGTGGAAGTAAGAAAAACTTGTACTATTAAATTACAAGAGGCTGGGCATGGTGGCTCATACCTGTAATCCTAACATTTTAGGAGCCCAACATGGGAGGATTGCTTGAGGCCGGAAGTACAAGACCAGCCTGAGCACCATAGTGAGACCCTGTCTCTATTAAAAAAAAAAATAGAAAAATTAGCTGGGTGTGGTGGTATGTGCCTGAAGTCCCAGATACTGGGGAGGCTGAGGCAGGAGGATCACTTGAGCCCAGGAGTTGGAGGTTGCAGTGAGCTAGGCTGACGCCACGTCACTCTAGCCTGAGCAACAGAGTGAGACAATGTCTCAAAAAAAGAAAAAAAATTACAAGAAATCTTTTTATGTTTATTTATTATTCTTATTTCTATTTCTTTTTGTTATTTGTTGCAAATACTAGTAGAACAGGATGAAGGTTTTTAAGTATGATACTAACTGAATTCTGTTTCTCTTCCCTTTTTTTCCTTGATTTGTTTTTATTCAGAGCCTGCAACTGGTGAAAGAAAAAATGGATCTACTGCTGTTACTGAGGCTGTTGCCAGGTAACCAGAGTTGATCGCTATTTAGAGTTTAATACAAAGCTACTGGTAATGCAGGGAAGACGATTTATCAACAGAGAAAAAACTTAAACTCCAGCATAAAGGATTTAGCAATGTGTTATATTGATCATAGGCCTTCTTATTAATACTTTTTAAGTCCAATAAAGCTATTTCTGTATTTAGAACTAAGATTTTTAAAGATCTTTCCTCTTGTTCATGTGAGAGTACCATTTTTTTCTGTTTCTATTGATGAGACTGAAATTGTTGTTGCTATTGGTAAGGAGAAAAAGGGCTTAACAAGAGATAGCTATAGACCTTTTTCATTCTGCAGCCCCAAACTCAGCCACAGCCTCACTCCGTTTTCTCTTCTGTCTGCCACATTACTATGTTGACCTGTTATTTTTGCTTTGTCATGAATGCTGTAATGAGTATGACCCCATACTGAGGTTTTGGTGGTTAAGCTTTGCCATGTGGTGGCTGTGAGAATAGAATTGTTTCATTTATATCTGGCATGAGTCATCCAGCATGAAAACACTGGAAGCACTTGGTGAAATACAGGCAAAGATTCTTAAATCAGAGTCTAGGGTAGAACTGTAAATAAATAAAGCAGGCTAGGTGCAAGACTGCTGGAATGTGGAGGACAATGGCCAACTGAATGGGTAACCCACGTAAAAAGGGTATATCCCATTCAATTGTAGCCAGTAGTTGTCATTTGAAAATGCCAACTTATTGTTACAAAATCTTTTAGTTTTTAAAGAGAAATCTGGATTTTTAAAAATAAAACAGGCCTGTGGACTAAATTTGACCCCTCAGTTATGAGTTTCTGATGCCTTTCAAAAATCTTTTTTTTTTTTATTTCAGCATATTATGGGGGTACAGATGTTTAGGTTACGTATGTTGCCCTTGCCCCGCCTCCCCCCAAGTCCGAGTTTCAAGCGTGTCCATCTCTTGGATGGTGCGCATTGCACTCTTTG